>JAAAWM010011626.1:0-87500 GCA_036873465.1 Thinopyrum obtusiflorum
TGTGACACTAAATACGACTAGTAAGTAGTACAGTAGCAGTACTAGTATACGTCAGTCAAATTATTCATCATGTCCACACATTGAATTGACGTGACAACACGCTGCGCGTGAGGTGACACAAGAATCCTGGCGGCGTGTTCGGGTATTCTGGACTTCAGATTTGGAGTACCACTTATCTGTCGAAATCTTTCATCATTCACTTAAAACAGTCGATTGATCATACATTGAGTACCATATAACTGGAATTAACCCATGCAAGTCGAAGAAGGATTGGCCGGTGCTGCTGGCTAGTGTCAAGTTCAATCCCACGGATCAGGAGCTGATCGAGCACCTTGAGGCCAAAGTGAGTGCTGACAGCGCGAGATCTCGCCCTCTCATCGATTTGTTCATACCAACCATCGACAGCGAGCACGACATATGCTACACCCATCCTGAGAAATTTCCAGGTAAGACACCGATCGGTCGTCTACTTGCACAAACATATTCCTTTGTTTATAGCTCTATTTTTCTTTTTAGACGCAGACCTGGTGAAGCAATTACAATTTGACTGTTAATAAAAAGTGAAACAAGTGACTGCAACATGCCAAAGCTGTTATGAAAATGCCAACTACGTAAACTAAAACCTGTATTCGACAATACTGCAGGTATCACACTGAGTGGCCTAAGCAAGCATTTCTTCCAACGCAATTCCAGGGCGTTCAAAAGGGGCACATGGACGTGTCTCAAGATACAGTCGGAGTGCGGTATGCACGCGATGTGGCACAACACCGGCAATACCTTGCCGGTGATGGTCAACGGCCGGCAGACGGGCAGCAAAAAGGTTCTGGTGCTGCACACCAACAAGAACTTCGACCAGCAGAGGACCAATTGGGTGATGCACCAGTACCACCTCGGGGACCTGGAGCAAGAGAAGGAGCGGGAGCTGGTCCTCTGCAAGATTTTCTACCAGACGAACACTAGGGCCAGGAGTAAAAAGATTATAAGTTAGTTTGGTATTGGTACTTGTACTACCTTATTGTCCGCAAGTTGGTATTGTTGTTAACGATCTTTTGGTATGAACTTGGCATTTGCTTCCAACCATCATGCCGAGGGTCGATGTGGATATAAAGCTGAATCATTTGTTTCGAAACGAATTTTCAGGCACCTGATTTTTATTTGATGGGTAGCATAAGCACCTGCCGTTCGAATTCCCAGTTCGACAATATTATCATGATGAAAAAACAATATCCCTGCTGCATCCCAGTTATCAGTCTGTACTTGCAGAATTCTCTCGTTTATTGAGCACGTATATTGTTTTTTCAGGTCGAGCAAGTTTCAACTGGGCTGTAGACTGCCCAGGCTTGGTTTTGTTTTTAACAGGCCCAGCCCATGACGAAAACGGGGCACAAAGATCCAGCAGGTATCTACTGGCCTCTGGCCCGCCATCGTTAGTTATATTTTGTCTTACAACATCCGCAGGCACTTTTTTTACTGAATCAAACACACAGCCCATTTCTATTTTCCTCTTGAAATGCATGTCCTACATCCGTTTTCTAATCTCTACCTATAGTTTTACTAGTTCATATACACGTATCATTATATTGAAAATACATAAAATTCACTTTTCATATTTACATCCTTATTTTTGTTGTTGTTTTCCCTCCCAGCGCTGATTTTTTTACCACTGGTTTTCCCTTAAACCAACTCAATTGTCCCACGTCTTATTTGCTTACAAAAACAAAACGATTTTTTTTGGCAAATCAATAAGTTCTTAAAAAAATGTTTATCATTTCGCGATTACAAAAGTTCAGACTCCACCAAAATATGCAAAATAAGGTTGAACTTTTTGACCGTGGTCCTGGGCAGAAAATGGGCTGTAATAAATTACTTAAGAATTAGCAAATGGGCTGCAAATTATTAAAAAATAGCAAATGGGCTCTATGTTGTCTGCCATAGATTTGGAGGCTGACTTGTGGGCCTACTAAGTTCATGCGTACACATGGTTTATCAAAAAAGAAACTTAGTTAACAATCGACTCTACCAGCGTCAGACCGTTAGATATCAATCTAACGGCAATCGTGCTTCTTCAGTCTCTGATCTTCCTGCCCCAGCCACCCAAACCAGCGCCGTCAGAACCACCTGCTCCCGCCTCCTGTGGCCGGCTATGCTGCCGGGCAGGCTTCACGGCCCCATCATATACTCGCATCCCTGGCCTGTCTATCCCTCTACTCACCCGCACCTCCTATTATTTTCCGGCGACGGCAGCCGAACCAGTCAACCCTCGTACTCTCCACCGCGTGGGCAGCCACTGCCGTGTCTTCCCTGGCTCTGTGTCGTTCCCTTCGTAGGCCTCGCCGTCGTCCACCGCCCTGGTGCTGATTATACGAAATTTTGCATATTTCGGTGCGGTCCGAACTGTTTTTAATCCCGCAATTTCGAGTCACATTCAAACTGATTTTAAAAATAAATGTATATCAATATAAAATCCAAAAAATTGTCCACGCATAAAAATCAATGCAATTTAAAATCTCGAAATGAAAAAAAAGAAATTTGAAACTAATTGCCGGTTTGATGTGTTTTAAAAATGTACAGCCCATTTCTCATTACTGATAGGCCATTTTCTGGGCCAGCCGAATGAAGCTCTCCTCATCTTGAAAGATTTGCAGTCCAACAAGCCTGACAAAGCGACTTACTTGGCAAATCACAAAAAACTGGGCTGTGGCCATGGACCCAGCTGTCAGCCTCTCCACGTACAATACTCTTCCGATGGAAGTCGGTCGTTGACCACATTGATCACGCCGCGCCGAGAGCACCAAGGCGGTGGACGACGGCGAGGCCTAGGAAGGGGATGACGCGGAGCCGGGGAAGACGCGGTAGTGGATGCCCACGCGGAGAGGAGTACGGACGCGGCGAGGAGTACGAGGGTTCACTGGTTCGGCTGCGGTGTGAGGCTGCCGTCGCCACAGGGCCTGGCCAGCGGTGGGAATGGTAGGGGGCGGTGAGGCCTCCGCGACAGCACAGCCGGCCACGGGAGGCAGGAGCAGGCGGCATGACCGGCGCTACTTTGGGCGGCGGGAGCAAGAAGACCAGAGGTTGAAGGAGCACGACGGTCGTTGAATGGACATCGTACGGTCACTGCAGCTAGAATCGTTTATATATTGACTAATTTGACAAAGCCCTTGGTACGCGTCAACTTAGTAGGCCCACAGGTCAGCTTCCGAAATGGTGCGCCCTAGATGTCAGGGGGAGGAATCATTTTTTGGGCGGGTGAAGCTAGAATATCCGAGATTGAAGAAGAAGCACGGCATCCATTGGATGGACATCCAACGTCCACTGCTGCTAGAACCGTGGGTTGACTATAAGTTGACAAAGCCTTGCATACGCGTCAACTCTCTTTTTTTTTAGGAGATGCGTCAACTTAGTAAGTCCACAAGTGTGTGGCATAGAACTTATAGCCCATTTGAGATTTGTAAGAATGTGCAGCCAATTTTTGAATTATGTCGGATCTCGGGTTCCGCAAAACCCTCAAGGTTCGAACACTCGGGTGCACACGAAGATCTCCCCCTACCGATCCACGCCCTAACCTCACTACAATCTCAGAGGCTAGCTCGACGAACTCGCAACACAAGGGACACAAGGTTTATACTGGTTCGGGCCACCGTTGTGGTGTAATACCCTACTCCAGTGTGTGGTGGTGGATTGCCTCTTGGGTTGATAATGAACAGTACAAGGGGAAGAACAGCCTCCTGAGGTGAGGTGTTCTTCTGCTTGGCTAACTTGTGTGGGTGAGAATGATCTCAATTAGTTGCCTCCTACGGTGGTGGCTAGCCCTATTTATAGAGGACCTGGTCCTCTCCCCAAATATTGAGCAGGAAGGGAGCCAACAACGGCCAATTTGAAAGGGGACAGCTAGTACAAGCTATACTGACAAAAGCAGTCTTCGCCTGCAAAAGGCTCTGGTGGTGACGCCGCCTTGGGTTCCATGGTAACCTCCGTCTTGCCGTCCGGCTGGTCTTGGTCTCGTTGCACCGATATGGAAACCTTTGCTTGACGCCTCGGTACTCCTCGCCTGCGCTTGCCCCCTTAGCACCAAAGAGGAAACAAGGACACTATGCGCACTGGCGCCCGCCTGGCGCCCGCCTGGCCTTGGTCGTCATGGCTCATGTCATGAGAACCTCGCGAGGTTTGCCTTGCCTTGATCTCTCCGCCCCTTGTGAGCCAGCCTGGTGAGGCCGCTCCGAGGAGGTCTTGCGTCGTCCGCCTCGCGAGGCTTGGCCCCTCGCGAAGGTCTTGAATGCTTGTTGGTGAAGATGGGCCATACGGGCCCGCTCGCAGAGCCACGCCGTGGGCCGCAGGCAGGCAAGTCTGGGGACCCCTGTTCCCAGAACGCCGATAGTAGCCCCCGGGCCCAAGGCGCGCTCGGACTTGGCTTCGAGGCGAAGCCAAAGGGCAAGTGCGGAGCGCCGCGGGCCCCAATAGCCTGCGGCCTTGGTTGACATGTGGCGGTTCATTGGACATGGGCGTCTCCGCTTCCCCATGCTGCCTCGGCAACTGCCCGACTTGATGAGTCACTGCTGCATGCAAGGAAAAACCATCATTACCTGTGATCGTGAGGGGCGCTGGTTGGCCTTCTCCTGCTATAAATGGGGAGGGCGGCAGGGCCCCCATCGCCCATCTCTTCCCATTCTGCTTGCTTCTTCCTCCTTGATCCATTGCCGCCACCAATGGCGCCCATCCGAAGGTTTTCTGCGGCGGAGAAAGGAAAGACTCCCCTCGACGGGCCGGCGCCGCTCCCGCCGAAGAAGAGGCCGGTCCACCGCCGCGATGCGGCGGCGATGCAGGTGGTGATGAGGCCTTGGTGCAAACGGCCTCCCCCTGGGTATCCGTTACCCCTGTACGCCCAAGCCGAGGGCTCAGGAGGAAGAGGCGACAAGCGTCGCCGCCCCTGGGGGGGGGGGGGGGGGGGGGGGGGGGGGGGGGGGGGGGGGGGGGGGGGGGGGGGGGGGGGGGGGGGGGGGGGGGGGGGGGGGGGGGGGGGGGGGGGGGGGGGGGGGGGGGGGGGGGGGGGGGGGGGGGGGGGGGGGGGGGGGGGGGGGGGGGGGGGGGGGGGGGGGGGGGGGGGGGGGGGGGGGGGGGGGGGGGGGGGGGGGGGGGGGGGGGGGGGGGGGGGGGGGGGGGGGGGGGGGGGGGGGGGGGGGGGGGGGGGGGGGGGGGGGGGGGGGGGGGGGGGGGGGGGGGGGGGGGGGGGGGGGGGGGGGGGGGGGGGGGGGGGGGGGGGGGGGGGGGGGGGGGGGGGGGGGGGGGGGGGGGGGGGGGGGGGGGGGGGGGGGGGGGGGGGGGGGGGGGGGGGGGGGGGGGTTCCAGAAGCAGCGGTGGTGGTTGGGAGTCCAGCGATTCTCCCGAGATCTACGAGACTCCGGAGACGAGCGATGATAGCTACGTGCCTCCCAGCTCTCACCGAGCCCGGAGCAGGGCTGCAGCGCCCGGCCGCCGCCGCCGCTGATCTGGATGAGGTTGGCGCCGGCCTCTGGTTGCCCACTGTTGATGATGGTGTCAGCCACAAGGGCGCGTGTAGATAGGACTTCTTGAAGCTTTTCCTTTTGTTTCCTGCGAAGAATCGAGGGGTACCCCGCAGGGGCGTGTAAAGGGTCCGCAATATCTTTAGTCGATATTATCCTTATAATGAAATTGTGCGCGTGCATGTCCCGCTTCAGCTTGGTCTCCCCTTTCCAACCTCGCGACGACTTGGTGCTCTACGCTGACAGGTCCCGGTCCCCAGGCGGGCTGCAGCCGTCGCTGGTATGCCAGGTCGCGTGCCGTGGTCAAGGCCAGGAGGTGAGCGGCCCGAGGTCCAGTAAGAGTTCCCGAGACGCGATGCTCAGGAGGTCCCCTTTAGTGCTCAAGCAGCCGTCGAGAGGTAAGAAAGGGAGGCTACGTCGCCGCAGCGGGGTAACACGAGTGAGGACCCTATGCTGGAGTGATTGGTTGACCCGAGCGTGAAACTTATTTTGGCAGTCCAGGGTTGGTCCTTCGCGAGGCACCAGGCTCGTGCGCAGGCGGTCGTAGCTTAGCCAGGTCAGGCCCGTACGAGTCCTCCTCTCGGCCTATGCTCTCCTTCATGCTCTATGTTCTCAGGTCTCGGCCCTCGAGCGAGCTCAGCCGCCGCTGGTATGCCAGGTCGCGATGCCGTGGTCAAGGCCAGGGGGTGAGGGCTGGAGAGCCAGTAAGAGCTCCTGAGTCACGATGCTCAAGAGCCCCCCTTTTAACGTGCAAGTGGATTACATGGGAGAAGAGGGAGCCCGTGGACCGCCTGTCGTTGTCCTCTGGAGGTTCCTGCAAATCAGCACGAGGTAGGGCGCAGATCGCCATTATGATAGCCGAGCGGCCACTGATTGCTTCACCAGAGGATGGAGGCACTGAGGGCCTGGTGAGGTGGCGCGCGTGGCCAGAGCTCGGCCACCCAGATTTGTCGACGTTGCAGGGATGGACCCAAGCACAAGCGCCATGCCAGAGTGAGCAGCTCCCGGGGTAGGTGACAATCAAGCAGGTGATAGTCAAGCAGGTGATAGTCAAGCAGGTGATAGTCATAGATAGATTAAGTATGGAAAGCAAACTAGCTCAAGTAAATGCAGGGAAGATACATGCCACTGGGTCAGGCCCGAGCGGCTTGGGGATGATGCAGCCCGAGGGGTGCCCCCAACAAGGTAGGCTAAAGACATAAAAAGGGATGCATGCCACAGGGACGGATGTAGCCCTGTGGGCGCTCCCAGCTAAATAAACTTGGAAAATGTCACCTGGTTCTGTTGATGAAGGAATGTTGGGGCAGCTGAAGGTACGCGGTGAAGGGGTTGCTCCTCACGAGCCACCAGGGCCCTAAGCCTCGGGAGGCTCTGGGGGTCCAGGCGGTTCCTTGAGGACCGTCTCCATCTCCGTGGGGGGGGGGGGGGGGGGGGGGGGGGGGGGGGGGGGGGGGGGGGGGGGGGGGGGGGGGGGGGGGGGGGGGGGGGGGGGGGGGGGGGGGGGGGGGGGGGGGGGGGGGGGGGGGGGGGGGGGGGGGGGGGGGGGGGGGGGGGGGGGGGGGGGGGGGGGGGGGGGGGGGGGGGGGGGGGGGGGGGGGGGGGGGGGGGGGGGGGGGGGGGGGGGGGGGGGGGGGGGGGGGGGGGGGGGGGGGGGGGGGGGGGGGGGGGGGGGGGGGGGGGGGGGGGGGGGGGGGGGGGGGGGGGGGGGGGGGGGGGGGGGGGGGGGGGGGGGGGGGGGGGGGGGGGGGGGGGGGGGGGGGGGGGGGGGGGGGGGGGGGGGGGGGGGGGGGGGGGGGGGGGGGGGGGGGGGGGGGGGGGGGGGGGGGGGGGGGGGGGGGGGGGGGGGGGGGGGGGGGGGGGGGGGGGGGGGGGGGGGGGGGGGGGGGGGGGGGGGGGGGGGGGGGGGGGGGGGGGGGGGGGGGGGGGGGGGGGGGGGGGGGGGGGGGGGGGGGGGGGGGGGGGGGGGGGGGGGGGGGGGGGGGGGGGGGGGGGGGGGGGGGGGGGGGGGGGGGGGGGGGGGGGGGGGGGGGGGGGGGGGGGGGGGGGGGGGGGGGGGGGGGGGGGGGGGGGGGGGGGGGGGGGGGGGGGGGGGGGGGGGGGGGGGGGGGGGGGGGGGGGGGGGGGGGGGGGGGGGGGGGGGGGGGGGGGGGGGGGGGGGGGGGGGGGGGGGGGGGGGGGGGGGGGGGGGGGGGGGGGGGGGGGGGGGGGGGGGGGGGGGGGGGGGGGGGGGGGGGGGGGGGGGGGGGGGGGGGGGGGGGGGGGGGGGGGGGGGGGGGGGGGGGGGGGGGGGGGGGGGGGGGGGGGGGGGGGGGGGGGGGGGGGGGGGGGGGGGGGGGGGGGGGGGGGGGGGGGGGGGGGGGGGGGGGGGGGGGGGGGGGGGGGGGGGGGGGGGGGGGGGGGGGGGGGGGGGGGGGGGGGGGGGGGGGGGGGGGGGGGGGGGGGGGGGGGGGGGGGGGGGGGGGGGGGGGGGGGGGGGGGGGGGGGGGGGGGGGGGGGGGGGGGGGGGGGGGGGGGGGGGGGGGGGGGGGGGGGGGGGGGGGGGGGGGGGGGGGGGGGGGGGGGGGGGGGGGGGGGGGGGGGGGGGGGGGGGGGGGGGGGGGGGGGGGGGGGGGGGGGGGGGGGGGGGGGGGGGGGGGGGGGGGGGGGGGGGGGGGGGGGGGGGGGGGGGGGGGGGGGGGGGGGGGGGGGGGGGGGGGGGGGGGGGGGGGGGGGGGGGGGGGGGGGGGGGGGGGGGGGGGGGGGGGGGGGGGGGGGGGGGGGGGGGGGGGGGGGGGGGGGGGGGGGGGGGGGGGGGGGGGGGGGGGGGGGGGGGGGGGGGGGGGGGGGGGGGGGGGGGGGGGGGGGGGGGGGGGGGGGGGGGGGGGGGGGGGGGGGGGGGGGGGGGGGGGGGGGGGGGGGGGGGGGGGGGGGGGGGGGGGGGGGGGGGGGGGGGGGGGGGGGGGGGGGGGGGGGGGGGGGGGGGGGGGGGGGGGGGGGGGGGGGGGGGGGGGGGGGGGGGGGGGGGGGGGGGGGGGGGGGGGGGGGGGGGGGGGGGGGGGGGGGGGGGGGGGGGGGGGGGGGGGGGGGGGGGGGGGGGGGGGGGGGGGGGGGGGGGGGGGGGGGGGGGGGGGGGGGGGGGGGGGGGGGGGGGGGGGGGGGGGGGGGGGGGGGGGGGGGGGGGGGGGGGGGGGGGGGGGGGGGGGGGGGGGGGGGGGGGGGGGGGGGGGGGGGGGGGGGGGGGGGGGGGGGGGGGGGGGGGGGGGGGGGGGGGGGGGGGGGGGGGGGGGGGGGGGGGGGGGGGGGGGGGGGGGGGGGGGGGGGGGGGGGGGGGGGGGGGGGGGGGGGGGGGGGGGGGGGGGGGGGGGGGGGGGGGGGGGGGGGGGGGGGGGGGGGGGGGGGGGGGGGGGGGGGGGGGGGGGGGGGGGGGGGGGGGGGGGGGGGGGGGGGGGGGGGGGGGGGGGGGGGGGGGGGGGGGGGGGGGGGGGGGGGGGGGGGGGGGGGGGGGGGGGGGGGGGGGGGGGGGGGGGGGGGGGGGGGGGGGGGGGGGGGGGGGGGGGGGGGGGGGGGGGGGGGGGGGGGGGGGGGGGGGGGGGGGGGGGGGGGGGGGGGGGGGGGGGGGGGGGGGGGGGGGGGGGGGGGGGGGGGGGGGGGGGGGGGGGGGGGGGGGGGGGGGGGGGGGGGGGGGGGGGGGGGGGGGGGGGGGGGGGGGGGGGGGGGGGGGGGGGGGGGGGGGGGGGGGGGGGGGGGGGGGGGGGGGGGGGGGGGGGGGGGGGGGGGGGGGGGGGGGGGGGGGGGGGGGGGGGGGGGGGGGGGGGGGGGGGGGGGGGGGGGGGGGGGGGGGGGGGGGGGGGGGGGGGGGGGGGGGGGGGGGGGGGGGGGGGGGGGGGGGGGGGGGGGGGGGGGGGGGGGGGGGGGGGGGGGGGGGGGGGGGGGGGGGGGGGGGGGGGGGGGGGGGGGGGGGGGGGGGGGGGGGGGGGGGGGGGGGGGGGGGGGGGGGGGGGGGGGGGGGGGGGGGGGGGGGGGGGGGGGGGGGGGGGGGGGGGGGGGGGGGGGGGGGGGGGGGGGGGGGGGGGGGGGGGGGGGGGGGGGGGGGGGGGGGGGGGGGGGGGGGGGGGGGGGGGGGGGGGGGGGGGGGGGGGGGGGGGGGGGGGGGGGGGGGGGGGGGGGGGGGGGGGGGGGGGGGGGGGGGGGGGGGGGGGGGGGGGGGGGGGGGGGGGGGGGGGGGGGGGGGGGGGGGGGGGGGGGGGGGGGGGGGGGGGGGGGGGGGGGGGGGGGGGGGGGGGGGGGGGGGGGGGGGGGGGGGGGGGGGGGGGGGGGGGGGGGGGGGGGGGGGGGGGGGGGGGGGGGGGGGGGGGGGGGGGGGGGGGGGGGGGGGGGGGGGGGGGGGGGGGGGGGGGGGGGGGGGGGGGGGGGGGGGGGGGGGGGGGGGGGGGGGGGGGGGGGGGGGGGGGGGGGGGGGGGGGGGGGGGGGGGGGGGGGGGGGGGGGGGGGGGGGGGGGGGGGGGGGGGGGGGGGGGGGGGGGGGGGGGGGGGGGGGGGGGGGGGGGGGGGGGGGGGGGGGGGGGGGGGGGGGGGGGGGGGGGGGGGGGGGGGGGGGGGGGGGGGGGGGGGGGGGGGGGGGGGGGGGGGGGGGGGGGGGGGGGGGGGGGGGGGGGGGGGGGGGGGGGGGGGGGGGGGGGGGGGGGGGGGGGGGGGGGGGGGGGGGGGGGGGGGGGGGGGGGGGGGGGGGGGGGGGGGGGGGGGGGGGGGGGGGGGGGGGGGGGGGGGGGGGGGGGGGGGGGGGGGGGGGGGGGGGGGGGGGGGGGGGGGGGGGGGGGGGGGGGGGGGGGGGGGGGGGGGGGGGGGGGGGGGGGGGGGGGGGGGGGGGGGGGGGGGGGGGGGGGGGGGGGGGGGGGGGGGGGGGGGGGGGGGGGGGGGGGGGGGGGGGGGGGGGGGGGGGGGGGGGGGGGGGGGGGGGGGGGGGGGGGGGGGGGGGGGGGGGGGGGGGGGGGGGGGGGGGGGCTGCCAAAAGCACTGGTGATGACGCCGTCTTGGGCTCCACGGTGACCTCCGACCTGCCGCTCTGCTGGTCTTGGTCTCGTTGCACCGGAATGGTAACCTTTGCCCGATGCCTTGGCCTGTGCTTGCTCCCTTTGCACCGAAGGGGAAACAAGGACACTGCGCAGGCCGGCGCCCGCCTAATCTCGATCGTCATGGCTTGCGTCACGGGCTCCTCGTGAGGCACCCCTGCCTTGATCTCTCTGCCTCCTCGCGAGCCTGCCTGATGAGGCTGCTCCTGAGGAAGCCTCCCGTCGTCCGCCCCAGAAGGCTTGGCCCCTTGCGAGGGTCTTGAGCTTGAGCTGATGAAGCTGGGCCGCGCTGGCCCCCACTCGAGCGACGCCGCAGGCCGCAGGCAGGCAAGTCTGGGGACCCCCGTTCCCAGAACGCCGACAGTAGCCCCCGGACCCAAGGCTCGCCCGGACTTGGCTTAGCAGAGAAGCTAAGGGGCAAGTGCGAAGCGCCGCGGGCCCCAATAGCCTGCGGCCTTGGGCGCCGCGTGGCGATTGATTGGACGTGGGCATCTGTGCTTCCCCATGATGCCTTGTTATGCGCCTGGCTAAGCGGACTCGTAGTTGCACACAGTTGTTCCCTTTTCCGCTGCTCGCTCGCCTCCTACCTTCTCTCTGTTTCCGTGTTCTCAGATTCTACCCTTTCACCGTTTCTTAAATTACCGGAGATCCGTAACTCCGATTGTGCTGAAATTTTAACACGATCTTTATCCGGATATTAGCTTTCTTGCAGCGCAAGAAGGGCATCCACAGCCTTACGGGGTGGCTACGAGGGCCCAGGGCACGCCCCCTACCTCGTGCCCCCCTCGGGCATCGTCTCGCGTTGATTCTTCTTCCCAAAAATCACATATATTCCAAAAAAAATCTCTGTCAGTTTTTATCCCATTTGGACTCCGTTTGATATGGATATTCTACGAAACAAAAAAAGATGCAAAAAACAGGAACTGGCACTGGGCACTGGATCAATATGTTAGTCCCAAAAATAGTATAAAAAGTTGCCAAAAGTATATGAAAGTTGTATAATATTGGCATGGAACAATCAAAAATTATAGATACGACGGAGACGTATCAACCGGCGTGTTGGTGAGGCCTGCGTCTTGTGAAAGTTGGGGTACCTCCTGAGGTGGCAGGACCCCTGGCGCCTGATCGCTTGCGGGAATCTGTATGGCGTCGTCCTACCGAGCTTGGACTTCTGTTGCTGCCGCTATGGCTCTTGCTGCACCTTCTTGCGTCATCTCGGCTAGCGGCGTAGCTTGGTGCGGCACGCTCTTGGCCTGGTGCTCCTCCCGAACCGCCACAAGCGCAGTGCTGGCGGAGTATCGGGTGGTGGCAACATAAAGTACTAGAGGCTCGAGAGGCCGTGGCGCCACCATCACCGGAGGCTGGTCAGGTATCTCTTGAGGTCTTGGAAGGCTTGGTCAGCCTCCGGAGTCCATTCGAACGGGCCCTTCTTCTTCATCAGCTTGAAGAAGGGTAAGGCCCGCTCTCCCAGCTTGGAGATGAAGCGTGTCGGATTTGGGGTTCCGGCAGACCCTTAAGGTTCGAACTCTGGGGTGCGCACAGAGATCTTTCCCCTACCGACTCGCGCTTCTATGGCTCGCAAGAAATCTTGGCTAGAAAGAAGAACACGCAAGGGACACGAGGTTTATACTGGTTCGGGCCACCAATGTGGTGTAATACTCTACTCCAGTGTGTGGTGTAGTGGATTGCCTCAGGGGCTGATGATGAACAATACAGGGGAAGAACGGCCTCGCGAGAGGTGTTCTTGAGCTGGTGCAGTGTCTTCTACTTGGTCCGGACCTTTCTCTCTTTATTTTTTATCCCCCTTGGACCTCTCTCCCTCTTTCTTTGGGGGTTAGTCCTATTTATAGAGGCCCTGGTCCTCTTCCCAAAAAATGAGCGGGAAGGGCGCCAACAATTGGCCATTTTGAAGGGGAACATCTAGTAGGGGGGGGGGGGGGGGGGGGGGGGGGGGGGGGGGGGGGGGGGGGGGGGGGGGGGGGGGGGGGGGGGGGGGGGGGGGGGGGGGGGGGGGGGGGGGGGGGGGGGGGGGGGGGGGGGGGGGGGGGGGGGGGGGGGGGGGGGGGGGGGGGGGGGGGGGGGGGGGGGGGGGGGGGGGGGGGGGGGGGGGGGGGGGGGGGGGGGGGGGGGGGGGGGGGGGGGGGGGGGGGGGGGGGGGGGGGGGGGGGGGGGGGGGGGGGGGGGGGGGGGGGGGGGGGGGGGGGGGGGGGGGGGGGGGGGGGGGGGGGGGGGGGGGGGGGGGGGGGGGGGGGGGGGGGGGGGGGGGGGGGGGGGGGGGGGGGGGGGGGGGGGGGGGGGGGGGGGGGGGGGGGGGGGGGGGGGGGGGGGGGGGGGGGGGGGGGGGGGGGGGGGGGGGGGGGGGGGGGGGGGGGGGGGGGGGGGGGGGGGGGGGGGGGGGGGGGGGGGGGGGGGGGGGGGGGGGGGGGGGGGGGGGGGGGGGGGGGGGGGGGGGGGGGGGGGGGGGGGGGGGGGGGGGGGGGGGGGGGGGGGGGGGGGGGGGGGGGGGGGGGGGGGGGGGGGGGGGGGGGGGGGGGGGGGGGGGGGGGGGGGGGGGGGGGGGGGGGGGGGGGGGGGGGGGGGGGGGGGGGGGGGGGGGGGGGGGGGGGGGGGGGGGGGGGGGGGGGGGGGGGGGGGGGGGGGGGGGGGGGGGGGGGGGGGGGGGGGGGGGGGGGGGGGGGGGGGGGGGGGGGGGGGGGGGGGGGGGGGGGGGGGGGGGGGGGGGGGGGGGGGGGGGGGGGGGGGGGGGGGGGGGGGGGGGGGGGGGGGGGGGGGGGGGGGGGGGGGGGGGGGGGGGGGGGGGGGGGGGGGGGGGGGGGGGGGGGGGGGGGGGGGGGGGGGGGGGGGGGGGGGGGGGGGGGGGGGGGGGGGGGGGGGGGGGGGGGGGGGGGGGGGGGGGGGGGGGGGGGGGGGGGGGGGGGGGGGGGGGGGGGGGGGGGGGGGGGGGGGGGGGGGGGGGGGGGGGGGGGGGGGGGGGGGGGGGGGGGGGGGGGGGGGGGGGGGGGGGGGGGGGGGGGGGGGGGGGGGGGGGGGGGGGGGGGGGGGGGGGGGGGGGGGGGGGGGGGGGGGGGGGGGGGGGGGGGGGGGGGGGGGGGGGGGGGGGGGGGGGGGGGGGGGGGGGGGGGGGGGGGGGGGGGGGGGGGGGGGGGGGGGGGGGGGGGGGGGGGGGGGGGGGGGGGGGGGGGGGGGGGGGGGGGGGGGGGGGGGGGGGGGGGGGGGGGGGGGGGGGGGGGGGGGGGGGGGGGGGGGGGGGGGGGGGGGGGGGGGGGGGGGGGGGGGGGGGGGGGGGGGGGGGGGGGGGGGGGGGGGGGGGGGGGGGGGGGGGGGGGGGGGGGGGGGGGGGGGGGGGGGGGGGGGGGGGGGGGGGGGGGGGGGGGGGGGGGGGGGGGGGGGGGGGGGGGGGGGGGGGGGGGGGGGGGGGGGGGGGGGGGGGGGGGGGGGGGGGGGGGGGGGGGGGGGGGGGGGGGGGGGGGGGGGGGGGGGGGGGGGGGGGGGGGGGGGGGGGGGGGGGGGGGGGGGGGGGGGGGGGGGGGGGGGGGGGGGGGGGGGGGGGGGGGGGGGGGGGGGGGGGGGGAGTCTCTAGTGGGTTTCTCTCTCTCCTCTCCTTCTGCTGCTGCTGCCCCGTCTCTTTGTGGAGGCTAGCTCTATTTATAGAGGCCCTGGGCCTCTTCCCGAATAATTGAGTGGGAAGGGCGCCAACATTTGGCCATTTTGAAGGGGAACATCTAGTACAAGTTATCCTAACCAAAGGTGGTCTTCGGCTGCCAAAAGCACTGGTGATGACACCGTCTTGGGCTCCACGGTGACCTCCGTCCGGCCGTCCGGCTGGTCTTGGTCTCGTTGCACCGGAATGGTAACCTTTGCCTGATACCTTGGCCTGTGCTTGCCCCCTTTGCACCAAAGGGGAAACAAGGACCCTGCGCAGGCCGGCGCCCGCCTGGCGGGGGGGGGGGGGGGGGGGCTGGCGCCCGCCTGGCCTTGATCGTCATGGCTTGCGTCATGGGATCCTCGCGAGGTACCCTTGCATTGATCTCTCCGCCTCCTCGCGAGCCTGCCTGATGAGGCCGCTCTTGAGGAAGCTTCCTGTCGTCCGGGGGGGGGGGGGGGGGGGGGGGGGGGGGGGGGGGGGGGGGGGGGGGGGGGGGGGGGGGGGGGGGGGGGGGGGGGGGGGGGGGGGGGGGGGGGGGGGGGGGGGGGGGGGGGGGGGGGGGGGGGGGGGGGGGGGGGGGGGGGGGGGGGGGGGGGGGGGGGGGGGGGGGGGGGGGGGGGGGGGGGGGGGGGGGGGGGGGGGGGGGGGGGGGGGGGGGGGGGGGGGGGGGGGGGGGGGGGGGGGGGGGGGGGGGGGGGGGGGGGGGGGGGGGGGGGGGGGGGGGGGGGGGGGGGGGGGGGGGGGGGGGGGGGGGGGGGGGGGGGGGGGGGGGGGGGGGGGGGGGGGGGGGGGGGGGGGGGGGGGGGGGGGGGGGGGGGGGGGGGGGGGGGGGGGGGGGGGGGGGGGGGGGGGGGGGGGGGGGGGGGGGGGGGGGGGGGGGGGGGGGGGGGGGGGGGGGGGGGGGGGGGGGGGGGGGGGGGGGGGGGGGGGGGGGGGGGGGGGGGGGGGGGGGGGGGGGGGGGGGGGGGGGGGGGGGGGGGGGGGGGGGGGGGGGGGGGGGGGGGGGGGGGGGGGGGGGGGGGGGGGGGGGGGGGGGGGGGGGGGGGGGGGGGGGGGGGGGGGGGGGGGGGGGGGGGGGGGGGGGGGGGGGGGGGGGGGGGGGGGGGGGGGGGGGGGGGGGGGGGGGGGGGGGGGGGGGGGGGGGGGGGGGGGGGGGGGGGGGGGGGGGGGGGGGGGGGGGGGGGGGGGGGGGGGGGGGGGGGGGGGGGGGGGGGGGGGGGGGGGGGGGGGGGGGGGGGGGGGGGGGGGGGGGGGGGGGGGGGGGGGGGGGGGGGGGGGGGGGGGGGGGGGGGGGGGGGGGGGGGGGGGGGGGGGGGGGGGGGGGGGGGGGGGGGGGGGGGGGGGGGGGGGGGGGGGGGGGGGGGGGGGGGGGGGGGGGGGGGGGGGGGGGGGGGGGGGGGGGGGGGGGGGGGGGGGGGGGGGGGGGGGGGGGGGGGGGGGGGGGGGGGGGGGGGGGGGGGGGGGGGGGGGGGGGGGGGGGGGGGGGGGGGGGGGGGGGGGGGGGGGGGGGGGGGGGGGGGGGGGGGGGGGGGGGGGGGGGGGGGGGGGGGGGGGGGGGGGGGGGGGGGGGGGGGGGGGGGGGGGGGGGGGGGGGGGGGGGGGGGGGGGGGGGGGGGGGGGGGGGGGGGGGGGGGGGGGGGGGGGGGGGGGGGGGGGGGGGGGGGGGGGGGGGGGGGGGGGGGGGGGGGGGGGGGGGGGGGGGGGGGGGGGGGGGGGGGGGGGGGGGGGGGGGGGGGGGGGGGGGGGGGGGGGGGGGGGGGGGGGGGGGGGGGGGGGGGGGGGGGGGGGGGGGGGGGGGGGGGGGGGGGGGGGGGGGGGGGGGGGGGGGGGGGGGGGGGGGGGGGGGGGGGGGGGGGGGGGGGGGGGGGGGGGGGGGGGGGGGGGGGGGGGGGGGGGGGGGGGGGGGGGGGGGGGGGGGGGGGGGGGGGGGGGGGGGGGGGGGGGGGGGGGGGGGGGGGGGGGGGGGGGGGGGGGGGGGGGGGGGGGGGGGGGGGGGGGGGGGGGGGGGGGGGGGGGGGGGGGGGGGGGGGGGGGGGGGGGGGGGGGGGGGGGGGGGGGGGGGGGGGAGACCGCGAACGGCCACGTGAGCGGGATGGTTTGGAGGCCCTGAGCAGGCTGGTGGTTTTGCTTGGCGTGGAATTGGCAAGCTTTGTAGGACTTCACCAGCTTAGCTGCATCAATGAGTGTTATAGGCCAATAGAACCCACTGCGGAAGGCCTTGCCGACGAGGGTCCGTGATGACGAGTGTTGTCCACAGTCCCCGCCGTGTAGGTCAGTCAGCAGCTCCCTCCTTTGTTCACTGGAGATGCAGCGCAGCGTGACGTTGTTCGGTTGTTTCCTGTACAACTCGCCGTCTTGAACGCAGTATGCCTTGGCCTGTCAGGACACGTGCTCCGCATCATCTTCTTTCTCTGGTAGTGTTCCATGCATCAGGTACTCCCTGAACTCCTTGGTCCAGCACTCCTCCTGGGGCTCGAGCGCCAAGAGCAGCCGAGCTCCTGTGGTTGGGCCGCAATCTGGGGTTCCCGAGGCCAGGGGCTGAGGGAGCTCCTCCCGAGGCTGAGTCGTGCTTGAGAGAGGCGGCGTAGCTGACGGCTTGAAGAGCTGCTCTTCGAAGACGCCGGGCTCTTGCGGTTGCCGCTTGGATGCTATCTTGGCGATGTCGTCGGCTTCTTTGTTGGTGCCCCGGGACACATGCTGCAGCTACAAGCCTGCGAACTGCTTTTCCATTTTGCGCACCTCAGCAAGGTAGGCCTCCATGTGCTCGTCCTTTGGCTCGTACACTTTGTTGGAGAAGTTGATGAGGAGTTGCGAGTCACCCTTGATGGTAAGGCGCCTCACCCCCATAGCCGTCGCAACCTTCAGGCCGGCTATGAGGCCCTCATATTCTGCGATATTGTTGGAGACCTTCTCACCGTGCTGAAAGCAGAGTTGCACGGCGTATCAAAGCTTGTCCTGAGTGGGCGAGATAAGCACCGCTCCAGCCCCCACACCCTGGTGCACAGAGGCACCATCAAAATACATGACCCAGCCGTCCGGCGCCTCGCTTCCCGGGGAGGTGGACCGGTCTTCTCCTTCCTCAAGAGCCGGGGCATCTGTCCATTCTGCCACAAAATCAGCGAGCGCGGCTCCCTTGATGACTTTGGTGGATGAGATCCATCCCCCGCATGGCGTCCTGCAGCGTTTTGTCGAACGCCAGGACCCATGCGGACCAATGCCTGACCTCGCGAGGGAGGACTGCTTCTACCCCATAGACGAGGAAGAACAGAGTCTTGCCCGTTGGCTTGGTAGTGGTCGTGCGGATGGACCACAACACGGACTGGAGCTCGTCGTGCCAACTCCTGCCGCAGGCCTCGAGCTTCTTCTTGAAGGTCCTAGTCTTTAGGCCCCTCAGGACCTCGGCGTTGGTGCGCTCGGCCTGACCATTGCTCCTGGGGTGGGCTACCAAAGCGTAGCAGATCTGCATTCCAAGGTTAGCACAGTAGGTTTTAAAGAGGTTACTAGTAAACTGCGAGCCATTATCTATGATAATGCGGTTGGGACCCCGAAGCGGCTCACGAGGCCCTTGATGAACTTGACAGCACAACCGGCTGGAATGGTTCGGACGGCTTCTACCTCTGCCCACTTGGTGAACTTATCGATGGCGACATAGAGATAGCGGTAGTCCCCTAGCGCTCGTGGGAACGGGCCTAGGATGTCCAACCCCCAGACCGCGAACGGCCACGTGAGCGGGATGGTTTGGAGGCCCTGAGCAGGCTGGTGGTTTTGGGGGGGGGGGGGGGGGGGGGGGGGGGGGGGGGGGGGGGGGGGGGGGGGGGGGGGGGGGGGGGGGGGGGGGGGGGGGGGGGGGGGGGGGGGGGGGGGGGGGGGGGGGGGGGGGGGGGGGGGGGGGGGGGGGGGGGGGGGGGGGGGGGGGGGGGGGGGGGGGGGGGGGGGGGGGGGGGGGGGGGGGGGGGGGGGGGGGGGGGGGGGGGGGGGGGGGGGGGGGGGGGGGGGGGGGGGGGGGGGGGGGGGGGGGGGGGGGGGGGGGGGGGGGGGGGGGGGGGGGGGGGGGGGGGGGGGGGGGGGGGGGGGGGGGGGGGGGGGGGGGGGGGGGGGGGGGGGGGGGGGGGGGGGGGGGGGGGGGGGGGGGGGGGGGGGGGGGGGGGGGGGGGGGGGGGGGGGGGGGGGGGGGGGGGGGGGGGGGGGGGGGGGGGGGGGGGGGGGGGGGGGGGGGGGGGGGGGGGGGGGGGGGGGGGGGGGGGGGGGGGGGGGGGGGGGGGGGGGGGGGGGGGGGGGGGGGGGGGGGGGGGGGGGGGGGGGGGGGGGGGGGGGGGGGGGGGGGGGGGGGGGGGGGGGGGGGGGGGGGGGGGGGGGGGGGGGGGGGGGGGGGGGGGGGGGGGGGGGGGGGGGGGGGGGGGGGGGGGGGGGGGGGGGGGGGGGGGGGGGGGGGGGGGGGGGGGGGGGGGGGGGGGGGGGGGGGGGGGGGGGGGGGGGGGGGGGGGGGGGGGGGGGGGGGGGGGGGGGGGGGGGGGGGGGGGGGGGGGGGGGGGGGGGGGGGGGGGGGGGGGGGGGGGGGGGGGGGGGGGGGGGGGGGGGGGGGGGGGGGGGGGGGGGGGGGGGGGGGGGGGGGGGGGGGGGGGGGGGGGGGGGGGGGGGGGGGGGGGGGGGGGGGGGGGGGGGGGGGGGGGGGGGGGGGGGGGGGGGGGGGGGGGGGGGGGGGGGGGGGGGGGGGGGGGGGGGGGGGGGGGGGGGGGGGGGGGGGGGGGGGGGGGGGGGGGGGGGGGGGGGGGGGGGGGGGGGGGGGGGGGGGGGGGGGGGGGGGGGGGGGGGGGGGGGGGGGGGGGGGGGGGGGGGGGGGGGGGGGGGGGGGGGGGGGGGGGGGGGGGGGGGGGGGGGGGGGGGGGGGGGGGGGGGGGGGGGGGGGGGGGGGGGGGGGGGGGGGGGGGGGGGGGGGGGGGGGGGGGGGGGGGGGGGGGGGGGGGGGGGGGGGGGGGGGGGGGGGGGGGGGGGGGGGGGGGGGGGGGGGGGGGGGGGGGGGGGGGGGGGGGGGGGGGGGGGGGGGGGGGGGGGGGGGGGGGGGGGGGGGGGGGGGGGGGGGGGGGGGGGGGGGGGGGGGGGGGGGGGGGGGGGGGGGGGGGGGGGGGGGGGGGGGGGGGGGGGGGGGGGGGGGGGGGGGGGGGGGGGGGGGGGGGGGGGGGGGGGGGGGGGGGGGGGGGGGGGGGGGGGGGGGGGGGGGGGGGGGGGGGGGGGGGGGGGGGGGGGGGGGGGGGGGGGGGGGGGGGGGGGGGGGGGGGGGGGGGGGGGGGGGGGGGGGGGGGGGGGGGGGGGGGGGGGGGGGGGGGGGGGGGGGGGGGGGGGGGGGGGGGGGGGGGGGGGGGGGGGGGGGGGGGGGGGGGGGGGGGGGGGGGGGGGGGGGGGGGGGGGGGGGGGGGGGGGGGGGGGGGGGGGGGGGGGGGGGGGGGGGGGGGGGGGGGGGGGGGGGGGGGGGGGGGGGGGGGGGGGGGGGGGGGGGGGGGGGGGGGGGGGGGGGGGGGGGGGGGGGGGGGGGGGGGGGGGGGGGGGGGGGGGGGGGGGGGGGGGGGGGGGGGGGGGGGGGGGGGGGGGGGGGGGGGGGGGGGGGGGGGGGGGGGGGGGGGGGGGGGGGGGGGGGGGGGGGGGGGGGGGGGGGGGGGGGGGGGGGGGGGGGGGGGGGGGGGGGGGGGGGGGGGGGGGGGGGGGGGGGGGGGGGGGGGGGGGGGGGGGGGGGGGGGGGGGGGGGGGGGGGGGGGGGGGGGGGGGGGGGGGGGGGGGGGGGGGGGGGGGGGGGGGGGGGGGGGGGGGGGGGGGGGGGGGGGGGGGGGGGGGGGGGGGGGGGGGGGGGGGGGGGGGGGGGGGGGGGGGGGGGGGGGGGGGGGGGGGGGGGGGGGGGGGGGGGGGGGGGGGGGGGGGGGGGGGGGGGGGGGGGGGGGGGGGGGGGGGGGGGGGGGGGGGGGGGGGGGGGGGGGGGGGGGGGGGGGGGGGGGGGGGGGGGGGGGGGGGGGGGGGGGGGGGGGGGGGGGGGGGGGGGGGGGGGGGGGGGGGGGGGGGGGGGGGGGGGGGGGGGGGGGGGGGGGGGGGGGGGGGGGGGGGGGGGGGGGGGGGGGGGGGGGGGGGGGGGGGGGGGGGGGGGGGGGGGGGGGGGGGGGGGGGGGGGGGGGGGGGGGGGGGGGGGGGGGGGGGGGGGGGGGGGGGGGGGGGGGGGGGGGGGGGGGGGGGGGGGGGGGGGGGGGGGGGGGGGGGGGGGGGGGGGGGGGGGGGGGGGGGGGGGGGGGGGGGGGGGGGGGGGGGGGGGGGGGGGGGGGGGGGGGGGGGGGGGGGGGGGGGGGGGGGGGGGGGGGGGGGGGGGGGGGGGGGGGGGGGGGGGGGGGGGGGGGGGGGGGGGGGGGGGGGGGGGGGGGGGGGGGGGGGGGGGGGGGGGGGGGGGGGGGGGGGGGGGGGGGGGGGGGGGGGGGGGGGGGGGGGGGGGGGGGGGGGGGGGGGGGGGGGGGGGGGGGGGGGGGGGGGGGGGGGGGGGGGGGGGGGGGGGGGGGGGGGGGGGGGGGGGGGGGGGGGGGGGGGGGGGGGGGGGGGGGGGGGGGGGGGGGGGGGGGGGGGGGGGGGGGGGGGGGGGGGGGGGGGGGGGGGGGGGGGGGGGGGGGGGGGGGGGGGGGGGGGGGGGGGGGGGGGGGGGGGGGGGGGGGGGGGGGGGGGGGGGGGGGGGGGGGGGGGGGGGGGGGGGGGGGGGGGGGGGGGGGGGGGGGGGGGGGGGGGGGGGGGGGGGGGGGGGGGGGGGGGGGGGGGGGGGGGGGGGGGGGGGGGGGGGGGGGGGGGGGGGGGGGGGGGGGGGGGGGGGGGGGGGGGGGGGGGGGGGGGGGGGGGGGGGGGGGGGGGGGGGGGGGGGGGGGGGGGGGGGGGGGGGGGGGGGGGGGGGGGGGGGGGGGGGGGGGGGGGGGGGGGGGGGGGGGGGGGGGGGGGGGGGGGGGGGGGGGGGGGGGGGGGGGGGGGGGGGGGGGGGGGGGGGGGGGGGGGGGGGGGGGGGGGGGGGGGGGGGGGGGGGGGGGGGGGGGGGGGGGGGGGGGGGGGGGGGGGGGGGGGGGGGGGGGGGGGGGGGGGGGGGGGGGGGGGGGGGGGGGGGGGGGGGGGGGGGGGGGGGGGGGGGGGGGGGGGGGGGGGGGGGGGGGGGGGGGGGGGGGGGGGGGGGGGGGGGGGGGGGGGGGGGGGGGGGGGGGGGGGGGGGGGGGGGGGGGGGGGGGGGGGGGGGGGGGGGGGGGGGGGGGGGGGGGGGGGGGGGGGGGGGGGGGGGGGGGGGGGGGGGGGGGGGGGGGGGGGGGGGGGGGGGGGGGGGGGGGGGGGGGGGGGGGGGGGGGGGGGGGGGGGGGGGGGGGGGGGGGGGGGGGGGGGGGGGGGGGGGGGGGGGGGGGGGGGGGGGGGGGGGGGGGGGGGGGGGGGGGGGGGGGGGGGGGGGGGGGGGGGGGGGGGGGGGGGGGGGGGGGGGGGGGGGGGGGGGGGGGGGGGGGGGGGGGGGGGGGGGGGGGGGGGGGGGGGGGGGGGGGGGGGGGGGGGGGGGGGGGGGGGGGGGGGGGGGGGGGGGGGGGGGGGGGGGGGGGGGGGGGGGGGGGGGGGGGGGGGGGGGGGGGGGGGGGGGGGGGGGGGGGGGGGGGGGGGGGGGGGGGGGGGGGGGGGGGGGGGGGGGGGGGGGGGGGGGGGGGGGGGGGGGGGGGGGGGGGGGGGGGGGGGGGGGGGGGGGGGGGGGGGGGGGGGGGGGGGGGGGGGGGGGGGGGGGGGGGGGGGGGGGGGGGGGGGGGGGGGGGGGGGGGGGGGGGGGGGGGGGGGGGGGGGGGGGGGGGGGGGGGGGGGGGGGGGGGGGGGGGGGGGGGGGGGGGGGGGGGGGGGGGGGGGGGGGGGGGGGGGGGGGGGGGGGGGGGGGGGGGGGGGGGGGGGGGGGGGGGGGGGGGGGGGGGGGGGGGGGGGGGGGGGGGGGGGGGGGGGGGGGGGGGGGGGGGGGGGGGGGGGGGGGGGGGGGGGGGGGGGGGGGGGGGGGGGGGGGGGGGGGGGGGGGGGGGGGGGGGGGGGGGGGGGGGGGGGGGGGGGGGGGGGGGGGGGGGGGGGGGGGGGGGGGGGGGGGGGGGGGGGGGGGGGGGGGGGGGGGGGGGGGGGGGGGGGGGGGGGGGGGGGGGGGGGGGGGGGGGGGGGGGGGGGGGGGGGGGGGGGGGGGGGGGGGGGGGGGGGGGGGGGGGGGGGGGGGGGGGGGGGGGGGGGGGGGGGGGGGGGGGCTATTATCGCCCACAACTCTTTGTGTTCTACTCGTGCATATCATCTACGCATAGACCTGGCTCAGATGCCACTGTTGGGGAACGTAGCATGCAATTTCAAAAAAATTCTACGCTCACGCAAGATCTATCTAGGAGATGCATAGCAACGAGAGGGGAGAGTATGTCCACGTACCCTCGTAGACCGAAAGCGGAAGTGTTTTAGTAACGCGGTTGATGTAGTCGAACATCTTCATGATCCGACCGATCCAAGCACCGAACGTATGGCACCTCCATGTTCAGCACACGTTCAGCTCGATGACGTCCCATGAACTCTTGATCCAGTTGAGGTCGAGGGAGAGTTCTGTCAGCATGACGGCGTGGCGATGGTGATGATGAAGTTACCGGCGCAGGGCTTCGCCTAAGCACTACGACGATATGACCGAGGTGTAAAACTGTGGAGGGGGGCACCGCACACTGCGAAGACAAATCTTGGTGTGCCTTTGGGGTGCCACCTGCCCACGTATATAAAGGAGGAAGGGAGAGAGGCCGCCCCCTAGGGGCGCGCCTTGAGTATGGAGTCCTACTAGGACTTCCAAGTCCTAGTAGGAATCTCTTTCCTTTTCGGAGTAGGGGAGAAGGAAAGAGGGAAAAGAGGGAGGGAGTAGGAAAAGGCAAGGGGGGCGCCGCCCCCTTCCCCTAGTCCAATTCGGACCCATGGGGGGGGGGCGCGTGCCACCTCCCCTTGGCCTGCCTCCTCTTTTCCCGTATGGCCCAATAAGGCCCATTACTTCTCCCGGTGAATTCCCGTAACTCCCCGGTACTCCGAAAAATACCCGAATCACTCGGAACCTTTCCGATGTCCGAATATAGCCTTCCAATATATGAATCTTTACCTCTCGATCATTTCGAGACTCCTCGTTATGTCTGTGATCTCATCCGAGACTCCGAACAAACTTCGGTCATCAAATCACATAACTCATAATATAAATCGTCATCGAACGTTAAGCGTGCGGACCCTACGGGTTCGAGAACTATGTAGACATGACCGAGACACATCTCCGGTCAATAACCAATAGCGGAACGTGGATGTTCATATTGGCTCCTACATATTCTACAAAGATCTTTATCGGTCAAACCGCATAACAACATACGTCATTCCCTTTGTCATCGGTATGTTACTTGCCCGAGATTCGATCGTCGGTATCATCATACCTAGTTCAATCTCGTTACCGGCAAGTCTCTTTACTCATTCCGTAATGCATCATCCTGCAACTAACTCATTAGTCACATTGCTTGCAAGGCTTCATATGATGTGCATTACTGAGAGGGCCCGGAGATACCTCTCCGATACTCGGAGTGACAAATCCTGATCTCGATCTATGCCAACCCAACAAACACCTTCGGAGACACCTGTAGAGCATCTTTATAATCACCCAGTTACTTTGTGAAGCTTGATAGCACACAAGGTGTTCCTCCGGTATTCGGGAGATGCATAATCTCATAGTCAGAGGAATATGTATAAGTCATGAAGAAAGCAATAGCAATAAACTTAACGATCATTATGCTAAGCTAACGGATGGGTCTCGTCCATCACATCATTCTCCTAATGATGTGATCCCGTTCATCAAATGACAACACATGTCTATGGTCAGGAAACTTAACTATCTTTGATTAACGAGCTAGTCAAGTAAGGTCATACTAGGGACACTTTGTTTTGTCTATGTATTCACACATGTATCAAGTTTCCGGTTAATACAATTCTAGCATGAATAATAAACATTTATCATGATATAAGGAAATATAAATAACAACTTTATTATTGTCTTTAGGGCATATTTCCTTCAGTGGGCCCCTCATAGCCCCTCTGACCTAGATCTTTCGCCTATATATACTCTTATACCCCAAAAACATCCAGGGGAGCAACAAAACCACTTTTCCACCGCCGCAACCTTCTGTACCCGTGAGATCCCATCTTGGGGCCTTTTTCGGCGTCCTGCCGGAGGGGGGTTCGATCACGGAGGGCTTCTACATCAACACCATTGCCTCTCTGATGAACCGTGAGTAGTTTACTTCAGACGTACGGGTCCATAGCTAGTAGCCAGATGGCTTCTTCTCTCTCGTTGATTCTCAATACCATGTTCTCCTCGATGTTCTTGGAGATCTATTCGATGTAATACCTTTTTGCGGTGTATTTGCCGAGATCCGATGAATTGTGGATTTATGATCAGCTTATCTATGAATATTATTTGAATCTTCTCTGAATTCTTATATGCATGATTTGATATCTTTGCAAGTTTCTTCGAACTATCGATTTGGTTTGGCCAACTAGATTGGTTTTTCTTGCAATACGAGAAGTGCTTAGCTTTGGGTTCAATCCTACAGTGCTTGATCCCAGTGACAGAAGGGGAACCGACACGTATTGTATTGTTGCCATCGAGGATAACAAGATGGGGTTTTCATCATATTGCTTGAGTTTGTCCTGCTACATCATGTCATCTTACTTAATGCGTTACGCTGTTTTATGAACTTAATACTCTAGATGCAGGCAAGAGTCGGTCGATGTGTGGAGAAATAGTAGTAGATGCAGGCAGGAGTCGGTCTACTTGACACGGACGTGATGCCTATATTCATGATCATTGCCTTAGATATCGTCATAACTTTGCACTTTTCTATCAATTGCTCGGCAGTAATTTGTTCACCCATCGTAATATTTTCTATCTTGAGAGAAGGCTCTAGTGAAACCTATGGCCCTCGGGTCTATTTTCCATCATATAACTTTCCGATCTACAATTTTAGTTTCCAAGTTACTTCCTTTGCAATCTTTTACTTTCCGATCTATAAACCAAAAATACCAAAAATATTTACTTTACCGTTTATCCATCTCTATCAGATCTTACTTTTGCAAATAACCGTGAAGGGATTGACAACCCCTTTATTGCGTTGGGTGCAAGTTGTTTGATTGTTTGTGCAGGTATTTGGTGACTTATTCGTTGTCTCCTACTGGATTGATACCTTGGTTCTCAAACTGAGAGAAATACTTACTCTACTTTGCTGCATCACCCTTTCCTCTTCAAGGGAAAAACCAACACATGCTCAAGAGGTAGCAGAGGGCAAGGTGAAGAAGCTTGAGGAAGAACATGTCGCCAACAAGGAGATCTTGGCCCTCAAGGCTAACATGGAAAAGATAGCCCATACCCTTGCGGAGCTGCAAACCTCCCTATCTGCCTAGAACCAAGAGCTCACTAAATCCAACGACATCGTTGTTGATCTCAAGCTGAGACTGGCTACTTTGGAAAAAACACTTGAAGAAGGCAGGGCATGGGAGTGAACTCTATCCAAAGATCTCCAGAACAAAAAATCTCTGCTTGCTAGCATTGTGAACTCGCTCAAATAGAGCCTAAGGCTTTGGACAGAACGTCTTGTCGGAGCAACCGAGGATGTCACCACGCAACTACCTGTCATGGGCTTGCAGGACTATAGCTTCTCCACCAATGAGAGGGACGCCGATAGCGGTAGACTTTGTTTGTTCTTTGAAGGCCTCGTTGATGCGCTCAAGTTGCTTCACGCTGACCGAGCCGCCCATCTTGCCAACGAATCTCGTGGACTTTGCCAGGATGTCCTCTTCAAGGTGCTCTTGAAGGCGGCTTATCGGAACCCTGGCATCGATCTCAACAAAGCTTGAGCTATTTTGGAATATCTTATTCAACGCTCGTACCAGGTGTCGGTGTCAAAACCGGCGGATCTCGGGTAGGGGGTCCCGAGCTGTGGATATAGGATCAATGGGGAACAAGGGACGATGAACACGGTGTTTACCCAGGTTCGGGCCCTCTCGAAGAGGTAAAACCCTACGTCCTGCTTGATTGTATTTGATGTGTATGATATGGTTACAGAGTCAATCTACCACGAGATCAGGCGAGCTAAACCTTAGGTTGATGGGGTGATGGATGTTGCTCTAGCCCTAAAGACTAAAACCCCTTGGTTTATATAGACACCAGTAGGGTTAGGGTTACATGCGATCGGTTATAATGAAGGAAAGATTACGCTAACCCTTGACTTGGAGGGCACACCACGACTCTGAAGATCTCCAATCTGGGCACAGATCCACACTCTAGCTTGGCCCTATAGTGGCCCATCGGTTCGGCCCGTATGCAGTAGGCCGACGGCCCGAGGACCCCTTAATCCAGGACTCCCTCAGTAGCCCCCGAACTAGCCTCCAACGCCAGTGCTTGTGTCTGGCATCCGCACATTTCACGGTCTTCGGCTTGCGAAGTGAGTTCTTCATCTTGTCCTGTGCATGCTCGGAGTTGAGTGGTGTCTGGAATACGGAGCATTTACTTTACTTAGACTCAAAGGCCAAAGTGCTCAAGTGTGAATAGTGCCCATCTCTAACAACTTTTATCAAAGGGCCGCGTCCGGTCATAACACCGAACGGTTAGAGGTTCTTGATGCGCGGCTCGAGGCCGCCCTTTCATTGGCACGTCTGATCAAGGCAGACATCGTGCCCCATTTTTTAGGGGATATGATCAATGATTTTGATTCCCCACTCGCACATAACGTCGCGTGCGTATCGGGAAGTGGAGAAGCCTGTGACGCGAAAAGAGGAACCCTTGGCTCTTCCGCCACTTGTAAAAGAGGGGAACAGCTACAGTTATCGATTTACGCCTTCTTCCGCTATTGCCTTTCCAATCTCCAAAGCTCCAATGCCCTGCCTTGTCCCTCCATGGCGAATCCCTTCCAGTTCTTCCCAAGCCTCAGTCATGGCCTGATCTGGCGCAAATGGCAAGTGGGACGCCTCCATCATCACCAACAACTGCATCGAGGAGTTGAAGCGGGCCGGCTACTTATCGGTCGACATCGCCCATCGGGCCCCCGAGAAGGGCCAGATCATCCTCATGCCCAAGCCGGGCGAGAGGGTAGTATTCCTCCCCCAGTTTATCCGGGGGTTGGGATTCCTGTTGCACCCCTTCGTGCGGGGATTGATGTTTTTCTACGGGCTAGATTTTCATGATCTAGCCCCCAATTCCCTTCTCCATATCTCTACCTTCATCATCGTTTGTGAGGCCCTTCTGCGGGTCCAGCCGCACTTCAGCCTGTGGCGGAAGGTGTTCAATGTCAAGCCGAAGGTGGTCGGCAGCGCCCAGGCGGACTGCGGCGGCACGATGATCAGCAAGCTCACCCACGTCCAATGGCCGGAGGGCACATTCATCGACACCGTCAAAGTGTGGCAAAAGGAATGGTTCTATATAACAGAGCCATGGTGTCACACCCTGATTTTCATGCCACAACACTTAAGCTATTGAATCATGATAAAATGTGGTTTTACAAAAACTTTGGAGTGTTTTGGTCTTTGCTTTGATTGGATTTTTGTCTGCTGTTTGCAAGTGCTCTAAAAATCAAATAAATCCTCCAACTCTTATACTCCTTCTCATTGATACAAAACTTTGCCCAATGATCATGCCATGTGTATAGGACATAATAGTATTTTCTTACAAAAATAATTTGGCCAAAATGCATTTTCTAAATTAGGTTTTCCAAAACCCCCTGAATTGAGACTTGAACTACAAGTACTTAATTTAGGGTATGAAAAATCTTTCAAAAGGTATATTTGACTCCTATTAGGTATAGCGCTCCCATAAACCACAAAATAATAATTTTAAAACTTATTTTGCTATTTTATTTAAAGGCTTTTTCTTTAGGCCAGAAATGGTCTTTAATAGGTTAAAATTATTTTACTATTTCAAAAATATTTGAAAAAATTTAGGGAAGCTCATTGAACATATATTGTCCATATATAAGAGTTCCAACACATGTTCATGACCAAAATATTGGTCAAATCCTTCAAAAACCCTTTCTGGATATTTCAAGTTTTTGAAATATTTACAAAGGAAATATTCTCTAAAAATTCCAAGAAAATTCTAGCATGTCACAAATGCCACAGGTGGTGATCCTGCCAAGTCTCATGTCATGGAGAACAACATAGCCCCATCAAACCTTCTCAAAACCATTTATGTCCTTTTCCAAGTTTGAACAACTTTGCACTACCAAACATGTCCAAATGTTCTCAAACTTGGTACACATGCTAAAAGGGCTAATAATTCATCTAGACCAAGTGGCACAAGCTGGAGAGCAAGTTAACTTGATCAAAGCTTGTCAAAACCATCTCTGGCCAGAACCAAATTTGAGCAACTCTACATCGCCAACTGTCTTCTTTTTAACTAAAATTTTGTGGACATTCTCTAATACCCAAATTATGACACTACACCAAGTGGTGCATCAAGGAGAATAAATTTTCATGACTAAATCTTGGAAAATGCATTTCTGTTGATTTCTAGGGTTTGCCAAAGTTACATTGGCAACTTTCTTCAAATGGACTCAAACTTGGTGGTCAGCCTTATTTTTATCAACCATTTGATCCTGTTAAGTATCAAGTCAAGGAGAAACCACTTGCTATCCCAAACCACCACCAAACACCTTCTGGCAGAATCTTTTAATTCATGTTTTGGCCAGTTCCTTTTATCTCCATGAGTTGAAACTCCACCCACACCCTCATTTAGCCTCTCTTAACCTCCCATAGGCTTTCCAGCCCGAGGGGCAATGATTAAGGGGGGGTGAAACCCCATTTTCCCTCTCTGGACAGCAACCTTTCTTCCATTTTCTCACCTCTCTCTCACTACTGGCAAGTTC
The DNA here is from genome assembly GCA_036873465.1 of Thinopyrum obtusiflorum. Classification (NCBI taxonomy): domain Eukaryota; kingdom Viridiplantae; phylum Streptophyta; class Magnoliopsida; order Poales; family Poaceae; genus Thinopyrum; species Thinopyrum obtusiflorum. The sequence continues at coordinate 29,108 of JAAAWM010011626.1, forward strand.
CAGAGCATCCAAAGCCTCCATCCCTCTTGCTTATTCTTCCCGCTTACGCCAGACACAAGTGGACGCGCGGGTGCGCGCGAAAAGCCACGGATGCCTGCCAAACTCGCGCTCTGGAGCACCAGGCAGAGCACCCGACCGTTGACGCCACGTCCCCCAACCACCTTGAGCCTCCCCCTCATGCCAGTCGAGGTGCCTCGACGTCCTCAACACTACATCGCGCTGGGCCCCTCCTTCCCCTCTCTGTCCTGCCCATGCCGCGCGTGCCCAGAGCCGCTCGAACCCGCCAATGCACGTGCGAGCTTGTGGCTCCACCAGGAGCTCGCCCCGCTCTTTCTCTCCCTCTCCCAAGTCCCACGCTATGCCCACGAGTGCCTCAGACAGCCCCGAGCCTCCTCCTGTGGCCACCACGGCTATATCCGCGGGCGCCGTAGGATGCATCCACGGTGAGCCGAGGCCTCACCATATAAAGCGACCACAGGCCTTCCTCTACAAGCCCCCTCGACCCATCCAACCCTCTCCCCGAGCCCTCCGTCACTCCCACGGCCGGAGCCGAGCCGCCGGACTCCGCCCAAATTCGTGCCACCAAGACCCCCTCCTCTCCACCTCTCCATTCCAGAGCATCGCCACCACCATAGTGGAGCTTTCCCGCGATCCATTTCATCCTCCCCGTGCCTACCTCATCGTGCCCAACATCGCCGATGGCATCCTCCGCCGTGGTCGATGGGGCGCTCGTGTCTGGTCGTCCCTGCGATCGTGGCGCACCTCGATGGATGCGGCATGCCCTCCTGAGCACACCGGTATGCCGGGCATCGCCGGAGGTGGCCGGTGCCGCCGAGAAGAACGCCGGTGCCCGCTCGGACTCGCCTCCCCTGCCTCTGCTCTTTTCGAGCGGGAGGTAGGCGACGGCCTGAGCGCTGGGCCCCGCGCGTCAGTGACCCAGCGGGCGAGCCCCATCCGTTTAAGTGGAAACGGCTCCAGCCAGATCCGCTTCCCCCGCGCGGAAGCTTACTCCAGGAAAGCGCCTTCGACGTCACCCCCACAGCGCATGTGATCGAGATGCTGGGCCGGCCTAGTGGCGCCCTACCATTAAGCGGCGCCCAGCGCGCGCTGCCGCCGCCCCAGATCCAGCCCGATTTGGTAATTTTCTTTTCTTTTTCTTTTCTGGTAAACTTATAAAAACCACAAGTAATTCAAATGGACTTCAAATTTGATGATTCCAATTTCTAGTATTTCATAAATTCATGCTCTATCCCATGGTGCAATTTGCACATTTTTCCAGAAACATTTTATTCACAATTATTTATCAAATCTCATTTTCCATTTTTGTGATAAACTTTAGAAAATCACAGAGAGCTTATATTTGAGCCAAATGCCATCATTCAAGTTCCTATATACCTCTAAGTTCATAACTTAGTTTTTGAACATTTTTCCCAATACTTTTTGTGCTACATCAAATATTGGCCCATTTCTTCGTGTAAAGCCAACTTTGCAAATTCCTAGGAAATTCATTTCAACTCCAAATCCAGTGAAACCAACTCCTAGATACTTCTAAAATCTTGCTTTGTTAAATGGGTGCACTTTCTCATTTTTCACAGATATATTTCTGTAAACTTCTTGCAAATCCATTACTCCCCGGTTTCCATCATATTAAAATGTTCACAAATCCTCATTGATCCAAATCCAAAGAAACCACTCTGGTTATTTTTCTCATGACCAGAGAAACCCTAGAAAAGTCAAATTCATATTTTTAGAACACTTTTATTTTCTGCCTTATTGTGTTGATTATTGTGATTGCTTTGACGATAGTTGACGAAATAGACGGAGTACTTGGAGATGGACCAAAAGAGATGAAGACTTTGCTGAGCCAGGCAAGCAGCCCTTTGACCATGTCTAAGAAACCCTTTTTTATGCATTTCATATAGCACCTTATTATTGTTGCATCGGAATCATGATGAGATGGTAACCACTTTAGTGGGTTGCCTCCGTTACTACCTAGTTGATACTTGCATTGTGCATGACCCTACCTTCCTATGAGGGTTATGCGGGTGGGAGTAGATATGACGCTAAAATAGTTGCTACGCAAGTGGGACAGGGTATATGCATGGTGATGGAGACAAAAGTATTCTCAAAGACTTTTTGAAAACCCCGTCGGGTGCCACTAATGCCCGAGGGAGATGTTGAGCTAGGTAACCACTTGATAAAGAAGTGGTGTACCGAGGCAAGTGAGTGTGTTGTTTTCGAAAACAGATTGGTTTAAGTTGCGACCGTTACTCCAACCTTACATGCGCAACCACTCTACCCTTATATGGGAAAGGGCATTATTGATTACCTAGTTCGTGCTAACATGGATGCCCGCATTACTAGTGACAGGAGTTGCGTGGTCACTCTCGGGACAGGGTCGTGCCAGGTAGGGCGGCCATGACTATTTTTACAGGGTACCGGACACACCATTGGTACCCCGTGCTTGTGATATGTGATGAATATGGGAGCGTGCCTCCACAATTTTTTTTATTATGTGACAATGTTTGGCACGGGGGCTGCTACCATTTGAGTGGACTCCTTGTTAGTCACGGCTAGGGAAAGGTAGTGATCGGGTGCTTCCCCTGAGTACTTCAGGTATTGCGGGATCGTGGATGACACGAAAGCTTCCCGGATCTTGTGGGTAAAGTGTGCAACCTCTGCATAGTGTCAAACTATTCGAATAGCCATGTCCACGGTCAAGGACAGTTGGATAACCGCTCTTGGGCTATGTCCATTGTTTATGAAACCTGGTGTGTGTGTGGCTGTGTGGAGAAAACTACTTGAGCCGAGTCAAATGACTTGACATGTTGATTAAACTGGAGTTGATCCAAACTCTATTTATGTTGATATTTGTAACCTGTTCACATGGATATCTGAATTCTTATGATGCATGCTTTACAAGTTGTTAGGACATGTCATTGCACTCAAAACTAGCTTTCTGCAAAAATTTCCTACTTAGTGCTATATCATGCATTGTCATACCTTGTTCCAAAACATGGGTTGCTTGCGAGTACATTCAAACGTACTCACTGGCTTGTCCCTGGCTATTTACTTGGCCAGGCTTGGAAGAACAGGAATAAGATGAAGAGTTCTTTGGTGACGAACATGCGAGCTAGGACACTTTCCCAGTCAGAATGCCTGTAGGGTTAAGGCAGATGGCATGGGTCCAAGTTGTCGACGAAGATTTCCGCTGCGATGATATACTCAAGACTTGACCATAATGGTCACAATTTGTGTAAGACGGTATGTATGGATGTAAGACTCTTGATATTCAGCTTCTGTGTGTTCAGTGAGCATTGATCTCTGGGATCACTGTACACATGCATTCGGTGATCACGACTTATGAGTCGGGGTCCCGACAGAGCTGGTATCAGAGCCATCCTGACTGTAGAAAGCCTTAGTTAGCATGGTCGTTAGTTAGGATAAAAACTATTTTCAAAACTCTCGCTATTTTCCAAAACTATCTATACTTCTCTCCTTTTCTAGGTTATTCCAAACCCACTACACCTAAGATTGTTTTCTCCTTATTATTCTTTCCTCCTCAAAACTTTTGTAAATGGCCGCAAAACCCGAAGACCTCCTGGCCACCGGATTTCCCGTGCTTCTCTAGGATAGCCTCCAAAGGTGCTAGTTTCACCAAACCCCCAAAATCACCTACCATGAGCACTAGATCAGCGGCACAAAGACGGAGTACCATATGGAATTAGTCATGAAGGCAAATGACTCCCCGACAATATGGTTCTTTAAGAGACCTGGAGGACAACGCTGGTTCCCACCGTCAAGGCAGCAACCCGGGGGGGGGGGGGGGGGGGGGGGGGGGGGGGGGGGGGGGGGGGGGGGGGGGGGGGGGGGGGGGGGGGGGGGGGGGGGGGGGGGGGGGGGGGGGGGGGGGGGGGGGGGGGGGGGGGGGGGGGGGGGGGGGGGGGGGGGGGGGGGGGGGGGGGGGGGGGGGGGGGGGGGGGGGGGGGGGGGGGGGGGGGGGGGGGGGGGGGGGGGGGGGGGGGGGGGGGGGGGGGGGGGGGGGGGGGGGGGGGGGGGGGGGGGGGGGGGGGGGGGGGGGGGGGGGGGGGGGGGGGGGGGGGGGGGGGGGGGGGGGGGGGGGGGGGGGGGGGGGGGGGGGGGGGGGGGGGGGGGGGGGGGGGGGGGGGGGGGGGGGGGGGGGGGGGGGGGGGGGGGGGGGGGGGGGGGGGGGGGGGGGGGGGGGGGGGGGGGGGGGGGGGGGGGGGGGGGGGGGGGGGGGGGGGGGGGGGGGGGGGGGGGGGGGGGGGGGGGGGGGGGGGGGGGGGGGGGGGGGGGGGGGGGGGGGGGGGGGGGGGGGGGGGGGGGGGGGGGGGGGGGGGGGGGGGGGGGGGGGGGGGGGGGGGGGGGGGGGGGGGGGGGGGGGGGGGGGGGGGGGGGGGGGGGGGGGGGGGGGGGGGGGGGGGGGGGGGGGGGGGGGGGGGGGGGGGGGGGGGGGGGGGGGGGTGCTCGCTAGACAGTGCCAACTAGACTAACACCCTGACCAATGACCAAGGGATCGAAGTTAAGTTCGCTTCCAACCCCTCCTCTGCTCAAGTTACCCAAGACAATTGTCTGTCAGAAGTTTGATTGGAGCAAGTGCCAATAGTATGTGAATACCCCGATATCTTTCCTAATGAGTTACCAGGAATGCCTTTTGACCACGACATTGAGTTCATTATAGAGCTCATGCCCGGAACAGGGCCCATCTATAAGGAGCCTTATAGAACGGGGTCAGAGGAGTCGGTAAAATTGGAGAAGCAACTGGCCGAGCAATTGAGGAAAGGATTCATCCGCCCTAGTGCCTCACCTTGGGGATCACATGTTCTGTTTGTGGAAAAGAGGGACGGTACCATCCGATTATGTGTTGACTATCATTCCCTTAATGAAGTCACAATCAAGAACAAGTATCCGCTCCCCAAGATTGAAGACCTGTTTGATCAAATCAATGGAGCCAAGCGTTCTCCAAGATCGATCTAAGGTCTGGGTACTATCAACTGAAGATCAGACCCCAAATATTCCAAAGATGGCATTTGTAACCTGGTATGGTCTGTATGAGTATACGGTCATGTCATTTGGATTAACCAATGCCCCCGCCTACTTCATGTACCTACTCCATGAATGCCATGATCAAGAAAGGCAGCCAACCTTGTCTGAAGGATAGGAACAATCTGGCCTAGCGTTGCCTACGTATGGATACATAGTCAACCTGGAGGCCTACCCTAATGGACAATATCAAGGAAATGCACAAAGGACACGAGAGCCTCGAAGTCTACAAAATGAAGGGTCTGAAGGGTTTGATCCTGTAAGAAGCCCATGAGACCCCATACTCCACCCATCCTGGAGGGACCAAGAAGAATCAAGACCTGAAGAAAAGCTCGCACCAACTTTCGCAGGCCCCTTCAAGATCACAGCAAGATGAGGAAAAGTCACTTGTCAACTGATGATGCCACTGGAATTATTCGTTGAGCACGATTTTTTCTATGTGTCACGAGCTTGGAAGTGTCTCCAAGTTCCTATCGAGCCCAATCTCTACGGGGACATCGATCGCCGATTCATCGACCTTCTGCCCGGTCTAACCTACCGTGAGGGGCCATCGACATTTTGGATGAAGCAGAACGACGTACACGAAGACGCACCATCAAGTACTTCACGGTTCAATGGAGCACCACACGGAAGCAGAAGCAGTATGAGGACGTGAAGACTAGCCCACATCCAAGTCTCCGTATTCCCTTCCGCGCCTAGTTTGGGAATCTCGGGGACGAGATTCTTGTAAGAGGGGTAGGTCTGTCACACCCTGATGTTCATGCCACAACACATAAGCTATTAAATCATGATAAAATGTGGTTTTACAAAAACTTTTGAGTGCTTTGGTCTTTTGCTTTGATTGGATTTTTGTTTGCTGTTTGCAAGTGCTCTAAAAATCAAATAAATCCTCCAACTCTTATACTCCTTCTCATTGATAAAAACTTTGCCCAATGATCATGCCATGTGTATAGGACATAATAGTATTTTCTTGCAAAAATAATTTGGCCAAAAAGCATTTTCTAAATTAGATTTTTCAAAATCCCTTGAATTGAGACTTGAACTACAAGTACTTAATTTAGGGTACGAAAAATCTTTCAAAAGGTATATTTGACTCCTATTAGGTATAGGGCTCCCATAAACCATAAAAAAATAATTTTAAAAGTTATTTTGCTATTTTATTTAAAGGCTTTTTCTTTAGGCCAGAAATGGTCTTTAATAGGTTAAAATTATTTTACTGTTTCACAAATATTTGAGAAAACTTAGGGAAGCTCATTGGACATATATTGTCCAGATATAAGAGTTTCAACACATGTTCATGACCAAAATATTGGTCAAATCCTTCAAAAACCCTTTCTGGATATTTCAAGCTCTTGAAATATTTACAAAGGAAATATTCTCTAAAAATTCCAAGAAAATTCTAGCATGTCAAAAATTCCATAGGTGGTGATCCTGCCAAGTCTCATGTCATGTAGAACAACATAGCCCCATTAAACCTTCTCAAAACCATTTCTGTCCTTTTCCAAGTTTGAACAACTTTGCACTACCAAACATGTCCAAATGTTCTCAAACTTGGTACACATGCTAAAATGGTCTAATAATTCATCTAGACCAAGTGGCACAAGCTGGAGAGCAAGTTAACTTGATCAAAGCTTGTCAAAACCATCTCTGGCCAGAACCAAATTTGAGAAACTCTACATTGCTAACTGTCTCCTTTTTATCTCAAATTTTGTGGACATTCTCTAATACCCAAATGATGACACTACACCAAGTGGTGCATCAAGGAGAATAAATTTGCATGACTAAATCTTGGAAAATCCATTTTTGTTGATTTCTAGGGTTTGCCAAAGTTACATTGGCAACTTTCTTCAAATGGACTCAAACTTGGTGGTCAGACTTATTTTTATCTACCATTTGATCCTGTTAAGTATCAAGTCAAGGAGAAACCACTTGCTATCCCAAACAACCACCAAACACCTTCTGGCAGAATCTTATAATTCATGTTTTGGCCAGTTCCTTTTATCTCCATGAGTTGAAACTCCACCCACACCCTCATGTAGCCTCTCTTAACCTCCCACAAGCTTTCCAGCCCGAGGGGCAATGATTAAGGGGGGGGTGAAACCCCATTTTCCCTCTCTGGACAGCAACCTTTCTCCCATTTTCTCACCTCTCTCTCACTCCTGGCAAGTTCCAGAGCATCCAAAGCCTCCATCCCTCTTGTTTATTCTCCCTACAGACGCCAGACACAAGTGGACGCGCGGGTGCGCGTGAAAAGCCACGGATGTCGGCCAAAGTCGTGCTCTGGAGCGCCAGGCAGAGCACCCGACCATTGACCCCCCGATCACCTCGAGCCTCCCCCTTGCGCCAGTCGAGGTGCCTCGACATCCTCAACACTCCACCGCGCTGGCCCCCTCCTTCCCCTTTCTGTCCTGGATTTTTTTTCAAAACTATGATGATTTTTATAGCAAATTCGGAATCTATACGTCTTTATGCAAGAAAGCAAAACTAGCACCCTGTCGTCCTCCAGTTGGCCGAAGAGGGGCTCTTCGGCCTGCTGTTGACCGAAGTGGGCTCTTCTGCCTCCCGTTGGCCGAAGAGTGCCCCAACTGGACCAAAAAGGACTCTTTGGTCAGCAGTAGGCCGAAGAGTACTCTTTGGTCAACCGTAGGCCGAAGAGTACTCTTTCTTCAACCGCGGGCTGAAGAGTCCCTGGGCCCCAACTTTTCGTGTTAACGGTAGGCCAAAGTTGCATGGCTGCGCTCTTCTGCTTATGCTAGGCCGAAATGTTTTTTTTAATTATGACTTACGAATGTTGTGCAACCATTTCCCATCTTAGACATGAAAAAAAAATCACGCAACCCTTTCCGTCAATATTTTCCCACCAACTCTTTCCCTCCATATGTTCCCACCACCCGTTTCCGGCCAACCCTTTCCCGCCATATGTTCCCGCCAACCCGTTCCCGCCATATGTTCCCGTCAACCCGTTGTTCACACCATAAGTTCCCGCCAACCCTTTCCCTCCATACCGCAGTCGTTCTTTCCCGCCATTTTCTCCTCTCTACCTATAAAACCCCCTTGACACGGAGGTGGATAAGCAGTCCAGTGTAGTGTAGTTGAGATATCCAATTATCCTTTTGATCGTAGTTTTCACCCTGAGATGAGGAAATGTCTTCTGAGGCTAGCCACCGATTTTAGGATGGACAATAGGATAGTTCCATGGGACGAACTCATCGGTAGTGACACGATAATGAATGAGTTGGCTCATGCATTACGTAGGTCTGGGTGGCCTGAAAGGAGCTATGAGGAGGTACGTAAAGAACTTCGTAGGTTGCATGAAATGTGGAAGAAGGTAGTGCAGATGAAGAGTGAAACTTTCATAAGGACTACAGCAAAGCTTACATATTTATGGACTGCTGACAGCGAAGACAAAGACGATATCTTCATGCCGAGCACCAAGGCTAAGAGTACCGCACCGTCGAAGGGCAAGAGTAGTGTCACATCGTCGAAGGGCAAGAGTGCTGCATCGACGGAGGGCAAGAGTACCCCATCATTGAAGGGCAAGAGGGCTGCATCAACGGAGGATGACGATGATGCCTTCATGTAGTATGTAAGCTATATTTTTTAAGTTTAGCCCTACCGTTTAATTCAGATGTTCTTGTATCTTAATTATCTGTTGCAATCTCTTTGGAAATGTAACTGGAATAACAATGCGAATTAATAGTAATATGTCTCTCGCATACATAAAATGATATATGTCTCCTGATAAGATAGAAGGAAGTGCGATAGTAACATATACATGAAGCATGTCTCATACATAGATAATAACTCACACATTAGAAAAGTCTAAAACTAACATAGATAATGACTCATACATAGATAACCATATCACTGCTGGGGACGACGGCGAATCTGGGCCTTCCTCGGGCGAGGACCAGAAGGCGATAAGCGCTGAGGCGATGGGCGAGGCTCACGGAAACCACGACCATAGATAACCTCGTCTGTCACTGTATGTGTCTCCTGCGTCAGTGGTGGTGGTGGAGTGTGAAACATTGTCTGAGAGAAGTCATAAGTGTTTGCAGCCTGGTCATCGTCATCGCCATAGGCCTCTAATCCACATCCAGCACCACTAAGTATCGGTGACTGCACTGAATGCATGAACTGTTGCGACTGGTTGCCTACCGCAGTATAGTAAAACATGTAAAATTAATTTGTGAAGCTACAATGTTTAAAAGAATGTACAAAGTAGTGTTACCTAGTTCCATTTGATGAGACCAGGAAGAGGTCCCTGGTTGAGAAGGAGATTGCTGATTCCAGGAAGAGCTCCCTGGTTGTGAAGGAGATGGCTGATGCACGGAGTGGCATGGTTGCTGCACGGAGTGCCGTGGTTCTGAATGCTGCACAGAGTGTCATGGTTCTGAACGCTGCACAGAGGGACGTGGGGGACGATGTGCCGAACAAGGAACGGCAACATCCGTAGATCGTCTACATGTAAGAGATGCGTAAATCCCTCTTAACTTCTCATCCATACGCCTCAACCATGAGAGGTGCTCTGGCTGTGGGATAGTATCCCCCCTCTCAACCTGCCGTATTAAAGCGGAAACCTCCTCTCGCGCCTGGACTGTCAAGTCAGTCTACACATGAAGAGTTAACCCATTGTATATGATAAGGTTATGATAAAACTACACATATGAGAACCATGGCACGTACCGCATGGTGTCTCGTTCCCACAACAGAGGTAGTTGGGTACATATCGCTGGTGAGAGGGGCTTCAATCTGATCAGGAGCAGCTGATGGAACCAAGTAGATCCTCGTTGTATGCCGGTAAGTTTGTAAATACAACCCGAACTTGTCCCAGTCAAAGGGCCAAACCTCATTCTAGATATTTGTCGGCGCCGTAGTCCATTCTTGAACATAAGGGCTAATGCTCTGAAGCCAAACAGCCATGGACTTGTTTCCTCCTACGTGACTGTACCTGAGATTGACATGCGCGTTGCATGGTTAGCTATATTCTGAATGTAGTGCTGACAACTTTAATAGTATTACTTACTTGTGAACGTGGTCTGGTATCCGTTGAATATCTGGAATTGCAGGCTCTTGACATAGACCGAACTGTCTCATCACCCTATGAAGAGCCATCTCCTCAACCGTCATGTCGAACACCAACTTGGCCTTGGTCATCCAGTGGTGCCGATCTCTAGTGCATCAGGCAGATATCCCAACTGGATACCTGGATGTTATAGTCTGATATGAGTAGGGCTCCCAAATAACTTGATCCTCGTGCAAACTATCAAACTGCACCGTGAAGGACGGGTAGCAGCCCTTCACTTGGGTATGTGCAAATTGTCTCTGTACATGACAACAAATATACATTAGTAATACTATTGCATGGCAAAAATAATCGAAAGAATTACATAATTTAAAAGTACCTCTCTCCGTGCCCAAACAGATCCCATAGTAGGCAAGTCGCCGATAGCAGGCACATAAGCCCCTGTTATGTCCTCCAACCCAAACGGTGTGTCAATGGAGACATAGGGTCGTCCAATAGGGAATCTCTCGTATGACCAGAGCTGCAACAATAGTGGACATCCAACCAGACCTGATTTTCTAGACTTCAACAAGCAACCTTTGCACAGGCCTCTGTACGTAGCTGCTAACACGGCAGAACCAAAACTCCTCTGCACAATGTCCCCAGGGCAACGTGCGTCAGCTATCTCTCGTGCAATACCGATGAGTCGTGCATCAACAGTGGTCACGTGGTTCTCCGTGAACATCGTCTTGCCGAACAACCATAGAATATATGCCTCTAGGGATCGATCAATCTGTGCCTCTGACAAATCTACTGTGGGGTATCCTAATGAGACAAGCTACATAGAAAACATATGATTGTGTCAACGATGTACTAATGGTAACTAAAAAACAACATAGTCATCTGGCCACGAAGGTTACCTGAAACTAGCTCAACCACCTAAAAGGAGGCCTGTGAGGATCATCATCTAAGCCCATAGCAGTTGGCACCGCAGCTAGAAAACGGGCCTGCATATTTGCTAGCAAGCCAGGTTCTGCCTCTAAAGGACCTATGGCATCACCGGCCAAAGGTAATCCCAACAAGTAGGAGACATCATATAAAGTAGGCGCTATCTCTCCCCAGGGAAAGTGAAAGGTATGTGTCTCTGGTCTCCATCTATCTACTAAGCAGGTAAGGAGTGACCTGTCATAAGAGAGTAGTTTCACTTGCCTCTTGCGTAACTGCATTGGTTCACCTTCCTCATCCAAGTTCGGATGGTCAACCCAGTCATCCAATGTACCCTCAACCAATCGTGCCATGGGTAGAAGTCCAGCCCAACTTAACCTACAAAATAAAGAGAATGTAGCATCAAAAGTAAGTCATTATATGTTTCAATACATATGTCAAACATGTAAGGCATTATATGTATCAATACCTATCAACCCATGAAGGGTGTATCATCCAGTTAGTCTTTGGGGTGCGAGTGACCAAAACGTCTAAGTTCTTGCCCGCTTGCATAAGTGCAGCCCAGTGACCTCTATCAATCGTACCATGAAGCAACAGATACAAAGACATATCTGCGATCAAAACATAGTCCAGACGACATTACAAATTAAAACATAGTTCAGACATACAAAGTAAAACATAGTCCAGACAACATTACAAATTAAAACATAGTTAGGACATACAAAGTAAAACATAGTCCAGACGACATTACAAATTAAAACATACTTCAGACATCCAAAGTAAAACATAATCCAGACGACATTACAAATTAATACATAGTTCAGACATACAAATTAATACAATATTCTTCGCCACATTATATAGCTTGTGACTTATTCCTTCCTCGTCCTCCCCTTCGGCCTCGATTGCCATAACCACGTCTGCCTCTTGCTCCGGTTGTTGCAGTCATCGATGTGGAAGCACTCGTTGATGTGGAAGCACCGTCTTTGTTCAGGTCGGGACAACATTTCATCCTGTGCCCATAAGCTGCGCATAGCAAACATTGTCTGGTTGCTCCACCAGCTTCAGATTGGTCCATATCATTTCAGATTCGACGGGCCTTACGTCGACCCCTGCTTGTTCGCCGAAGTTCTAGATCCGGGATGTATACTCTCTCATCATCTTTAATCTTGTTGAAATTGCCGACGACTCTAAACCATGTCATCTCACCGGTCCATGTGTTGAGTACAACCTCTTTTAAGTAGTATGGGGACACAAAGGAGATGGCGTCCAACTCAATCTGGCCATAGGCAGCCAACACATGTGAGCAAGGCAGGTGCAACAACTTTGGGTTGTTGCATGTACACTCACACGTTGGATAAAATTCTGTTCCAATTTTTACCTCATGCGTCTTCACCTCATTCGCAGAACCAAAACCATCGGTAGGTAGCTGAACCTCATACCTCCTTTCCTGATTACCTATGAGTCTCACAGTGTGCTTCTTTGCTTTCTCTATCTTCTTTGCCATGTACTCCATAACACGGCTATAGTAAGGTGTGTTCTGATTATCTATAATATGCTTCTTTGCTAACTCGTGCCGGTCTCTGAAATATCTCAAAGTGCCATGGAATACATCCTCCACAATAGCTGTGAGTGGCAATGCTCTATTCCCTCTGAGTACAAAGTTATACACCTCTGCAAGGTTGGTTGTCATGTGGCCATACCTAGCTCCATGGGTGTCATGCAGCAAAGACCAATTCACAGGAGGCTCTTTCTCTATCCACTCTGAAAAATCCTTTATTGCCCTCCCCTTCTTTCTTGTAGTATTAGGAGGGTCAATTGCTGGCAAGTCACAAAGACCAACTGGCTCCTCTAGCTCCGCCATGAGTGTTGCTAATTGTTGCTGATCTTTTTCCATTTTCTTCCTGGCACGGACTTGCTTCTTAGTAAACTCATCAAGTTTTGACCAAATAAATTGGTATTTACACTCCTGGTTCTGCTTGGATAATTTTTTAAACAAGTTCATCAATCGCTTGTTCTTGAACTGTGAGAAAAAGTTAGCCCCAAGATGGCGCATGCACCACCGGCTCTGCAAATCCTTCCAAGGTGTTGGTTCGTCTACTGTTGGATTCCTTAGTGTCTTCACAACCTTCAATATACCAGCATGCCTATCATGAATTACACACACATTTGGTCGGTCCTTCACGATGGCAATTTTCACTTGCCGGAAGAACCATACCTAGCTCAGAAAGTTATCACCCTCCACAAATGCCATGGCAAGTGGGATGATTTGATTGTTCCCATCCACACCAATGGCAGATAGGATTTGCCCTTTGTACTGACCAGTCAGGAATGTACCATCCACAAACATCACAGGAGGACAATGCCGGAAAGCTTGGATGCACATAGCAAAAGAGAAGAATACTCGTTTCAACACCTTGAAACCTGGTATACTCAGCAACCTTGTGTGTTGTACGTTAACATAAGTGCCGGGATTCCTCTCCTTCAGTATGTCAAGGAGACGGACAACATTATCATATGAGTCGAAGAACGTCCCAAACCTTTCCTCCATAGCCTTCTGCTTAGCCCTCCAAGCCTTCCCATAAGGAATGTCATAATTCCATCTGACCTTCACTGCTGTCTGGATGTGTTTTGCTTCCATATCTTTCTTCTCCACTATCTCAATATACATGAGTTGCACAATGAGAGTTGAAGTCAGGTTTGGATGATGAACCAGCAGGTTTTTCCTCACACAATTATGTGGGACCACATTGGTGACAACCCAGTGGATGTTATACTTCGGCACATGCCCGTGCACCTTCGCAGGACAACCTGTTTCAACACACTTCACGGTATAGTTTGTTGGATTTGATATGTGTGTCCGGAAAACCCTCTGCGTAGACATAGCCCACTTTATCACCACATACTTCAATTTTTTCTTTGTATCAAACATAGCCCCTATCTGGACTTGGTTCAGATTATATTGCCATGGAGTCTCATGGCCATCGTTGACAGTAAGGCCGGTGGATATGTCCTAATCCCATGTAGAAGGAATCGGTACCTCCACTTCATCCTCGGAATTTTCAGAATCCAGATCCTCCGCAAATCCATCCTCGTCCTCTTCCTCCATCACCCTCTGCATTTCATCGCCTTCCTCATCCCCATCAGCAACACCAGAACCAGCTAATATTATCGACTGAATACTCTGCCCAGTATCATTACCACAAACATTATCCAGCACGTAGTCTGACTCTTTCTCGGCTTGGCTAGCATCCACATCCGGTGGCTGTGACCCGGATAAATAAATCTCGTCAGCCACTTGACTACCTTGGCTGGGTTCATACCCCACATGGAGTTGTACGGTATTCTCCTCCTTCACCACTAGTTGCACTAGGGCATATGGGTGGATTCTTCGGTCTCGGCAATGACTTAACAGGGTCAACCAATGCTGGCTCCTATCTATCGGCATCAACTCCCACTTGACATTTTTACATGACTTGGTCCATAATGCATGAATACTGATGGAACATACTTCAGGATCCAGCCTAAAACTAGTAGTCAACCAGTGCTTCAACTGTCTAATGTCCAGTCTGTCCGGGTATGAAAGTGTCATGACGCCATTTTTAAACTCGCTAAGATCAACCCCCAACTCATTATATCGAACATTACCAGGGCCGTAGTAAACAGTCAAATTTACTGATACAGATATTTTCACCTGCCAGACATTGCCACCTTCTCATTAATCGCAACGAACAAAATTATTACCGGCTACACTAACTATCCGCTAAAATGCCAGCACAAACCAATTAACACTAAAAAAATGTGACGCGTGATTATACCTTCGACGCGTGTGGCCACCTCACGGAGAACTTGCACCGATGGACAACTCCAATGCCACCCCCTCGGCGGCATGAAGCTGCACCTCCTCCTCACCAGCCAAACCGTCTCCTCCTCCTCAGCCCACCATGGCTTCTCCTCCTCCTCACCCCACCATGACTCCAACTCACTTGTACGCACAAATAACTATCCCATAGAAAAAAATGACCGTAGGCCAGTGGAGATGGCTATGATCTACCATGTCTGTGGTTTGGATTCGAAAATAGGTGGAGAAACGAAGAGATCAGCGAGGGGGGAGATGTACAGAGAGGAACCAGAGAGAGCAAGAACAGCGAGAGGAAAAAGAAACCAGCTCGGGCCTTATCCAATGGTCTTCGGCCACTGGTTAGCGAAAAGGGTTTCGGCCGCGGGCTGGCCTAAGAGGCCCGTCTTTGGCCCAGCTCACACACTCTTCGGCCTACGCGTAACCGAAGAGGCCTCTTCGGGTACGCCTGGCCGAAAAGGACCGTCTTCGGCACAGCAACCTTTCTCCCATTTTCTCACCTCTCTCTCACTCGTGGCAAGTTCCAGAGCATCCAAAGCCTCCATCCCTCTTGTTTATTCTCCCTGCAGACGCCAGTCACAAGTGGACGCGCGGGTGCGCGTGAAAAGCCGTGGATGCCGGCCAAAGTCGCGCTCTGGAGCGCCAGGCAGAGCACCCGACCGTTGACGCCGCGTCCCCCAACCACCTCGAGCCTCCCCCTCGCGCCAGTCGAGGTGCCTCGACGTCTTCAACACTCCACCGCGCTGGCCCCCTCCTTCCCCTCTCTGTCCTGCCCGTGCCGTGCGTGCCCAGAACCGCCCGAGCCCGCCAATGCGCATGCGAGCTCGTGGCTCCACCAGGAGCTCGCCCCGCTCTTTATCTCCCTCTCCCAAGTCACACGCTACGCCCACGAGCGCCGCAGACAGCCCCGAGCCTCCTCCTGTGGCCACCACGGCCATTTCCGCGGCCGCCGTAGGACGCGTCCATGGTGAGCCGAGGCCTCGCCATATAAAGCCGCCCCAGGCCTCCCTCTGGATCCCCTTCACCCCCTCTTCCTCCTAGAAGCCCCCTCGACCCATCCAACCCTCTCCCCGAGCCCTCCGTCGCTTCCCACGGCCGGAGCCGAGCCACCGGACTCCGCCCAAATTCATACCACCAAGACCCCCTCCTCTCCACCTCTCCATTCCAGAGCATTGCCACCACCATAGTGGAGCTTTCCCGCACTCCATTTCATCCTCCCCGTGCCTGCCTCGCCGTGCCCAACATCGCCGATGCCATCCGCCGCCACGGCCGACGGGGCACTCGCGTCTGGCCATCCCTGCGATCGTGGCGCACCTCGACGGATGCGGCATGCCCTCTAGAGCACGCCGGTATGTCGGGCGTCGCCGGAGGTGGCCGGTGCCGCCGGGAAGAACGCCGGCGCCAGCTCGGCCTCGCCTCCCCTGCCTCTGCTCTGTTTGAGTGGGAGGTAGGCGATGGCCTGAGCGCTGGGCCCCGCGCGTCAGCAACCCGGCGGGCGGGCCCCATCCGGTTAGGTGGAAACGGCTCCAACTGGATCCGCTTTCCCTGCGCGGAAGCGCACTTCGTGAACGCGCCTTCGACGTCACGCCCTTAGCGCACGCGACCGAGCTGCTGGGCCGGCCCAGTAGCGCCCTGCCATTAAGCGTCGCCCAGCGCGCGTTGCTGCCGCCCCAGATCCAGCCCGATTTGGTAATTTCCTTTTCTTTTTCTTTTCTAGTAAACTTATAAAATCCACAAGTAATTCAAATGGACTTCAAATTTGATGATTCAAATTTCTAGTAGTTCATAAATTCATGCTCTATCCCATGGTGCAATTTGCACGTTTTTCCAGAAACATTTTCTTCACAATTATTTATCAAATCTCATTTTTCCATTTCTGTGATAAACTTTAGAAAATCACAGAGAGCTTATATTTGACCCAAATGCCATGACTCAAGTTCCTATATACCTCTAACTTAATAACTTAGTTTTTGAACATTTTTCCCAATACTTTTTGTGCCACATCAAATATTGTCCATTTCTTCGTGCATAGCCAACTTTGCAAATTCCTAGGAAATTCATTTCAACTCCAAATCCAGTGAAACCAACTCCTAGATATTTCTAAAATCATGCTTTGTTAAATGGGTGCCCTTTCTCATTTTTCAAAGATATATTTCTGTAAATTTCTTGCAAATCCATTACTCCCCGGTTTCCATCATATTGAAATGTTCACAAATCCTCATTGATCCAAATCCAATGAAACCACTCTGGTTATTTTTCTGATGACCAGAGAAACCCTAGAAAAGTCAAATTCATATTTTTAGAGCACTTTTATTTTCTGCCTTGTTTTGTTGATTATTGTGATTGCTTTGACGATAGTTGACGAAATAGACGGAGTACTTGGAGATGGACCAGAAGAGATGAAGACTTTGCTGAGCCAGGCAAGCAGCCCTTTGACCATGTCTAAGAAACCCTTTTTATGCATTTCATATAGCACCTTATTATTGTTGCATCGGACTCATGATGAGATGGTAACCACTTTAGTGGGTTGCCTCTGTTACTACCTCGTTGATACTTGCATTGTGCATGACCCTACCTTCCTATGAGGATTATGCGGGTGGGAGTAGATAGGACACTAAAATAGTTGCTACGCAAGTGGGACAGGGTATATGCATGGTGATGGAGACAAAAGTATTCTCAAAGACTTTCTGAAAACCCCGTCGGGTGCCACTAATGCCCGGGGGAGATGTTGAGCTAGGTAACCACTTGATAAAAAAGTGGTGTACCGAGGCAAGTGAGTGTGTTGTTTTCGAAAATGGATTGGTTTAAGTTGCGACCATTACTCCAACCTTACATGCGCAACCACTCTACCCTTATATGGGAAAGGGCATTATTGATTACCTAGTCCGTGATAACATGGATGCCCACATTACTAGTGACGGGAGTGGCGTGTTCACTCTCGGGACGGGGTCGTGCCAGGTAGGGCGGCCAAGACTATTTTTACAGGGCACCGGACAGACCGTTGGTACCCCGTGCTTGTGATATGTGATGAATATGGGAGCGTGGCTCCACAAAAAAAAATTATTATGTGACAATGTTTGGCACGGGGGCTGCTACCAATCGAGTGGACTTCTTGTTAGTCACGGCTAGGGAAAGGTAGTGATTGGGTGCTTCCCCCGAGTACTTGAGATACTGCGGGATCGTGGATGACACGAAAGCTTCCCGGATCTTGTGGGTAAAGTGTGCAACCTCTGCAGAGTGTCAAACTATTCAAATAGCCGTGTCCATGGTCAAGGACAGTTGGATAACAACTCTTGGGCTATGTCCATTGTTTATGAAACCTGGTGTGTGTGGCTGTGTGGAGAAAACTACTTGAGCCGAGTCAAATGACTTGACATGTTGATTAAACTGGAGTTGATCCAAACTCTGTTTATGTTGATATCTATAACCTATTCACATGGATATCTGAATTCTTATGATGCATGCTTTACAAGTTGTTAGGACATGTCATTGCACTCAAAACTAGCTTTCTGCAAAAATTTCCTACTTAGTGCTATATCATGCATTGTCATACCTTGTTCCAAAACATGGGTTGCTTGCGAGTACATTCAAATGTACTCACTGGCTTGTCCCTGGCTATTTACTTGGCCAGGCTTGGAAGAACGGGAATAAGATGAAGAGTTCTTTGGTGACGAACATGCGAGCTAGGACGCTTTCCCAGTCAGAATGCCTGTAGGGTTAAGGCAGATGGCATGGGTCCAAGTTGTCGACGAAGATTTCCGCTGCGATGATGTACTCAAGACTTGACCATAATGGTCACAATTTGTGTAAGACGGTATGTATGGATGTAAGACTCTTGATATTCAGCTTCTGTGTGTTCAGTGAGCATTGATCTCTGGGATCATTGTACACGTGCATTCGGTGATCACGACTTATGAGCCGGGGTCCCGACACACGGGATGCGCCCTGGACGGCAGCCCCCGAGTTTTGATCCGGACCCCCCACGAGACTGACCTCGTGGACCAAGAAAGGTCTTAATTGGGGATCTGCCGATGAGGTGAAGAAACTGCAGAAGCGTGTTTCCAATGTGATGGAGACAGGAGCTAAACTGACCAACGTAGTTCAAATAATGCTCCCTCGCCGCCTCCTCCCTTGCCAGCAGAGGGTGAGCCCGATGTGGATTTACAAGCCCAAAGATCTGGCCACCGTGCAGCACCTCTTTGGCACCACCTACGACAAGGTGTGGAGTTTGCTGTTCAAGCCCAGAAGGAGTGGCCGGCCGAGAAAGAAGACATCGGTCTCGACGCCACGAATCCTCCCAGGGAGGTAATTAATCCTTTGCCCGACGTGTATTCGGGTGCTCATACTGTCTAGAGTTTGGTCTAAGCCCCTTTTTGTTGCCTTAACATGACTGGCTCAAGAAGGCCGAGAAGATCAGCAGCCCGGGCCCCGCTGCCCGAAGAGCCCCAATCAGCTCAACTGGGGGAGCTGCTGGTCGAGGCGCCATACAAGACGCCAGAGAAGAAGGGGAAGAAGAAGAAAGATCTGCCGGAGGCCCGAGGAAGCTCCGCTTGAGAGAGCGTCCGGACACCAAGTCTGGAGACACAGCGGCCTAGTCTGCCCAAGACGGGGAGGAGGACGAAGACGAGGAGGAAAGTGCCTCCTCTCACTCCAAGAAGAGGGCGGCGTCTGAAGACATCGAGGTGGTTCAACCTCTTCGGGCCCCGAAGAGGCAGTGTAGGCCCAAGGTGGTCCTGCCCGACAGCTCGGACTCTGATGAGGAGTCCGTGGCATCTGAAGAGGTCCCGGAGAAGGACTACAGGGTCAAGCCCCCCGCCACAAGGTATGAACTTCAGCATTCCTTGTTTCATTTTTACTAGTCCTTTACTGACGGAAACAGATTGTGTGATATCACAGCCCACCGCATGGCCTCCCTACCAAGCCGACCTCGGATGGGACCTGTCCGCCCGCCGACTTGGTGGATAGCGGGTCGGCATCGCGCTCCGCACCTCCCCTGGTCCCCGAAGAGGCCGCGGAGGTGCTGTCCCGAAGGACCCCTCCCCGTCCGAACATGGGGGAGGGCGCGACACAGTCATGGCCGAGGCTGATTCCTCGTTCACCGAAGACCAGGTGGGTGCATCTCTCCTGGCCAACGCGGGAGGGGAGTCCAGACCATCCGGACCCTCCCAGCCGGCCGCACCTGAGCCCCAAGTCCCTCACAGGTGCCGGTCCTGCCTTCCGACGGGGAAGGGGTTGAGGTCCCGCCGCCAGCGCCGAACACCAACAACCAGGCCGCGGCAGGCTGGCCGAACATGATGGAGGAGTTAATGAATAACTCCGTTATCATCGACGGGCACCGCGCCCTTATGGGTGCGATTCTGCGAGGTGTCGGTCCATCCATACCAGAATGAACGATGTCGTTCAGGGCCTGTTAACAGTCTTCGAGGTGAGTCAAGTAATGTTCTGTCCCCACAAAATGGTTTTAAGTTTTGTAGCCAGAGTTTGAGTAGGCCATATATATAACAGCCCCCGAGACTCCGCAAGGATTGCAAAAAACCTTACAGAGGGTCAAATATCCATAGGCCAGTAATTAAAATATCATGATTGACTTAATATCGCAGGCATCATCCTTGGTCGTGGCTGCTAATGCCACTGCCCTGGAGGAAATGAATCGGAAGCTTAAATGCTCCGATGAAGAGCTTGATTTCGTCAACAAATGGCTTGATGAGGCACAAGGTAAGTTTCTATCAAGATGCAAAGTTAACACCGCCGGATACTTATGTTCCGGGTGGTATGCTGAGCCCATGGTGTTTGGTGACCGCAGCTGCCACCGCGGAGGTTGAGGGCCTCAAGGCAGCATTGAAGAAAGCCGAGGCCGAGGCGGCCGAAAACAAAGCGGCTGCCGAAAAGGCGGTGGCCGAACTTGAGACGGTGAAGACCGCTGGTGAGGATCATGAGGCTCGAGTGGCCGAAGTGCAGGTGGAGCTCAAGGATGCCATCATGAAATGTGAGACCCTTTAGCAGAAGCAGAAAGAGCAGTCCACCGAGCTGTCCAAGGTGGAGAAAGAGCTCTAGGAGACGAGGATCGAAGTGTGGGGTGCCCGCGAAGAACTCTGCCAAGTGAGGCAGATCACGGATGGTAAGCCGTACTTACTGCAGAGTGTTTTTGGCGGCAACAGGTTCGCCTTGCTGACACAGGTCTGGCGCTCCACAGGCGTTTTTGCCGAGCTTCCCAGGAGTTTGGCGGATGCAGCGGAGCACTACGCTAAGCGGGAGGAGATCTCCGATCAGCGGCTCTTCTGGGCGCAGTTCCAGGCGCCCGAGCATCCTCCCCTCCTCATCAACCAGATGAAGCAACTAATGGAGCTGCATCAGATGGCCGGCCCGGCCATGAAGGATCTCTGTGTCCGGCTGTGGCCCTCGGAGCCGATTCCGAGCAGCTACTTTGGTCTGGTGCAGAAGCTACATGATGCATCGCCCCGGATTGATGCCGTGAAGCGCTCTGCATGCCTTGAGGGAGCTAGGCTGGCCCTTGCGAATACCATGATACATTGGCCCAAGATCAAGCCAATGGATATGGCCACTGGCCCTCCGCCGGTTGGGAAAGAGCATCGCCGCCCCGAACAGTACTTTGCGCAAGTCATGGATGGTGCTCGGGCGATAGAGGGCCAGTGTTCTAAGGATGTAACCTTTGAGTGATTGTATTAAGTAGTCAACTGGACCTTTTGCTTTATGATGCAGCCCATTTATATGCTATGGTGTTTTTATTTTAACTCATGTGTGGCCGTTTATTATTCTGAAAGTTACCAGTCGTCGGCTTCAGCCCCCAAGTGAACGGTACAAGGGGTGTCTCGTCTCCGCGCTATTACCCTTAGCCGATGTCTCGGTGCCTGAAGGCGGTAGTACGTGAGAGGGACTAGGCAATCGGACTATTCGGCTTTATTGCTTTCACTTAGCCATAGGAGCTTGACGGTGGGAGCTAATGACTAGCCCCCCGTGTTTTGTGATGTACGTGGGAGCCGAAGCAAGCCTTTGTAATCACATGGTTTGTGCTAGGATGAACCCTGCGTATGACACGGATAAATCACCAATGATTTCTTAGTTTAACACTTGTCTTCGGATCACTGACCAGTTCTCGCTTACTATGACGGTCAATTTTCAGCTTTCTCCCCTGAGGTGCTTAACTGGACTAGCCAGAAGTACAATCGTAGGGGTTCTCCCTTTACCTTCTTAGCCGAACGTGTGGAACGTAAGAAGGAAAGCACAGGAGCCGGGTGCTACTTCTTGAGCTTGCGTTGGTTTTTCCCTTGAAGAGGAAACGGTGATGCAGCAAAGTAGAGATAAGTATTTCCCTTAGTTTGAGAACCAAGGTATCAATCCAGTAGGAGACAACGCAAAAATCATCGAATACCTGCACAAACAATCAAACAACTTGCACCCAACGCGATAAAGGGGTTGTCAATCCCTTCACGGTTAGTTGCAAAAGTGAGATCTGATAGAGATAGATAGACGATAAAGTAAATATTTTTGGTATTTTTGGTTTATTGATCGGAAAGTAAAAGATTGCAAAATAGTAGATCAGAAACTTATATGATGGAAAATAGACCCGGGGGCCATAGGTTTCACTAGAAGCTTCTCTCAAGATAGAAAATAATACGGTGGGTGAACAAATTACTGCCGAGCAATTGATAGAAAAGCGCAAAGTTATGACGATATCTAAGGCAATGATCACGAATATAGGCATCACGTCCTTGTCAAGTAGACCGAAATGATTCTGCATCTACTACTATTACCCCACACATCGACCGCTATCCAGCATGCATCTAGAGTATTAAGTTCATAAAGAATGGAGTAACGCATTAAGTAAGATGACATGATGTAGAGGAATTAACTCAACCAATATGATAAAAACCCCATCTTTTTATCCTCGATGGCAACAATACAATACGTGCCTTGCTGCCCCTACTGTCACTGGGAAAGGACAGCGCAAGATTGAACCCAAAGCTAAGCACTTCTCCCATTGCAAGAAAAACCAATCTAGTTGGCCAAACCAAACCGATAGTTCGAAGAGAATTACAAAGATATCAAATCATGCATAAAAGAATTCAGAGAAGATTCAAATAATATTCATAGATAAGCTGATCATAAATCCACAATTCATCGGATCTCGGCAAACACACCGCAAAAAAGTATTACATCGAATAGATCTCCAAGAACATCGAGGAGAACATGGTATTGAGAATCAAAGAGAGAGAAGAAGCCATCTAGCTACTAGCTATGGACCCGTAGGTCTGTGGTAAACTACTCACGCTTCATCGAAAGGGCAATGGTGTTGATGTAGAAGCCCTCCGTGATTGAATGCCCCTCCGGCAGGGTGCCGAAAAAGGTCCCTAGATGGGATCTCACGGGTACAGAAGGTTGCGGCGGTGGAAAAGTGTTTTCGTGGATGCCTCTGGTGGTTTGGGGATATTTGGGAATATATAGGCGAAAGAATTAGGTCAGGAGGTGCACGAGGGGCCCACAAGGGTGGGGGGCGCGCCCTACCCCCTGGGCGCGCCCTCCATCTTTGTGGCCGCCTCGTGGCTCCTTTGACTTCATCTCCAAGTCTCCTGGTTGTCTTCTGGTCCAAGAAAAATCATCGCGAAGGTTTCATTCCGTTTGGACTCCGTTTGGTATTCCTTTTTTGCGAAACTCTAAAACAAGGAAAAAACAGAAACTGGCACTGTGCTCTAGGTTAATAGGTTAGTCCCAAAAATAATATAAAATAGCATATTAATGCATATAAAACATCCAAAACAGATAATATAATAGCATGGAACAATAAAAATTATAAATACGTTGGAGTCGTATCACCCGGCAACCCAACTATTGACCCAAGACATAGTTCAGAACTGATGCATACAGTGCAATATCCGAGATGCCGAACACTCAACAAAAAGTTGTGCCAGACTTAGTACGTAGAGCTGATGGGAAGATCAAGCCTTTGGTCAATTAACCGATTTGTATTTGTTACACAATGTGTGCTTGCTCAGCTGTTCGAAGAGCAGGAAAAAAGAGAAAGAGAAGAAAGAGGGCTAGCTAATGTGGATGCCCGAACACCGTAAAGGATGTTTTTATTTTCCATAAGCTCTGGCATCTATCTGTACAATTCGAACTGTTGAGGCATTTTATGATAATTAAGAAAAGAAAATTTTACAGAGAAAGGTTTACACAGGGCCTTGATGTGTGGGTTGAAGCCTCAACTGTGCCCTGCTGCACGTCTGCGCCTTTTCTTCTGTGTGGTGGAGGGGAGTGAATTGGACGTCTGTGTAGAGCACCGCATGTCCTGCCCATTGTCGTCCGAGGACGCGGTGGTGTCGTAGTTCATTTGAGCCGAACACATGGTGTGATGTGTTTAATATAAGCCCCCACGGTCGCCCATGGTATTTTGAGCACGAAGTTGTGCTGACGAGGCACGTAGAGCGCGATGAAGGCGGGCGTGGCGTGGGGAGCACATCCCTATTTGCGGCGTACGCAGGCGGGTTCCCATGACGGGGATCGGGCTCAGGCCCGTTTAATTGTATCTTTGGCCTTTACGTCGGGCTGATACTTCGGCCCGCTGGCGACGGATTGGTCTTCAGTTGCTAGGGCCGCAATGTGTTCCTCGGTCCGGAGTGAGCGCTCCGTGTTACCGTTGATCGTTATGACGCCCACATGACCAGGCATCTTCAGCTTGAGGTATGCTAATGCGGGATGGTGTTGAATTTGGTGAACGCTGTTCGGCCGAGGAGGGCATGGTAGCCGCTGTGGAATGGGGCGATATCAAAGATTAAGTCTTCGCTTCGGAAGTTGTCCGGTGAGCCGAATACCACTTCCAAAGTTATCATGCCTGAGCAGCGGGCCTCTACTCCCTGAATAACCCCCTTGAAGGTGGTGTTGTTGGGTTTGATCCTTGACGGATCGATCCCCATTTTCCTCATTGTGTCTGCATAAATCAGATTGAGGCTACTGCCTTCGTCCATTAGGACTCTCGTGAGGTGGTACCCGTCGATAATGGGGTCAAGTACCAGGGCCGCCGATCCTCCATGACGGATACTGGTCGGATGGTCCCTGCGATCGAAGGTGATCGGGCAAGCCGACCACGGGTTGAACTTTGGCGCTGCTCGACGGCATACACATCCCGCAACTCACGCTTCCTCTCCTTCGTTGGTATATGGGTGGCGTAGATCATGTTCACCATCTTGACCTCGAAAGGGAAGGGTTTTTGGCCTCCACTATTTGGCCTGCGGGGCTCCTCATCATCCTCGCTTCGTGGGCTTGCTGGCCTATTTTATCACCCCAACAATTACAATTAGTGTGGTTGGTAGGTTTTTCGGCGGTGCCATGAATCTGGCAGGGCTTGTCCAGGATTGCGTCCAGCTTCGTCGGGCCATCCTGGTTGCCTTTAGAAGACTTTTTTCATGACCTGGACTTCGTATTACAGAATCCGGCATTGACTGCCGTTTCATCTGCTTCGCCATCATTATGGTGGCGTTTGTTCTTGTTCCTTCGTGGCTTCCCGTTCCTGTCCCGAACTTTCGAGGTGCCGGGGTTGTCTTGGTTGGTGCTTCTACGAGCCAGCCAACTATCCTCTCCAGCGCAGAAGCGGGTCATCAGGGAGGTAAGTGCTGACATCGTTCTTGGCTTGTCCTGGCCGAGCTGGCGTGCTAGCCATTCATCCCGAATACTATGCTTGAAGGTGGCTATAGCTTCGGCGTCCGGACAGTCAACGATCTAGTTCTTCTTGGTCAAAAACCGGTTCCAAAATTGGCGGGCTGACTCGCCGGGCTGCTGGATTACATGGCTCTCCGGGGGCCGGACATAAGTGCCCTAAAAGTTAGCTCGAAAGGCGTCCTCGAGCTCCTTCCAACATCCTATGGAGTCTTCAGGGAGACTATTTAACCAGTGTCGAGCCGGACCCTTGAGCTTTAATGGTAGGTACTTGATGGCATGAAGGTCGTCCCCTCGTGCCATGTGAATGAGCAACAGAAAATCTTTGATCCATACTGCCAGATCTGTTGTCCCGTCATAGGGCTCAATATTTACAGGTTTGAAACCTTTCGGGAATTGGTGCTACATCACTCTATCTGTGAAGCAAAGAGGATGAGCGGCGCCCTCATCTGTCATTCGGGCTCGTTGCAGCTCCCGAGCTCTATCATTTTAGTCTAGCCAGGATTTGTATCCGTCCTGTCTAACAGGAGGATCTCTTTTAGGTCCGTAGATGGACCTCGTCAGACCTACCCAAGTGTCCAAGTCACGGCGTAGGTCGTACTCATAGCCTGGCCGTGCTGGCTCCTTGCCTTTACGGCGAGGGTGAGTGGGAGGTTGTTCGGTTTTATCAGTTGTCCGGTCCCGTCCTCGAAGGGGGCGGTCCAGCTGGTCCTCCTGAGTGTGCCATGCAGGCACTGGCTCTATGGCCTCGTCATCGAATTGCGGCAGTAGCCTCCGCTTCGGGTAGCTTTTGGTCTGTAGCCTGTGGTCGTACTCCTCTTCGGCATCTAGGACTTTAGTCCATCTCTCATTACGGGTATCCTGTTCGGATTTTATTTTTTGCCGCTTTTTTCAGGCTTCGTGCGGTGGCAATTAGCTGCCGTTTAAACCGCTCTTGATCCAACGGGTCTTCACGGATGATGAAATCCTCGTCGCCCAAACTAACCTACTCTTCGGAAGGGGAAGGTAGTTGCTGTCTTCGGAGTCATCGAGGTATTCGAGATCGAGTGGGTCCTCATGCTCCTCGTGGTCATTTTGTAGCTGTTCGTCGGTGCCGGGATCGCCGAGGTTGTCCACATTGTCCGAGGTGGCATTTTCTCTGGTGTCCATGTTGCTCGCATGGTTTCGACTCGCCTTGGAGCGGCGGCGCTGTCTACGGCGTTTCGGCGGCTCATCGCTGGGCCTGCCGTTATCCTTCCCGAGAGTGCCGTCGTCTTCTTTCGGGGTGTCCACCATGTAAACATCGTAGGTGGACGTGGCCGTCCAGCGGCCGGTGACGGGGGGAGCAGCATCGGTGTTAGTCGTGGCTCCACTATCCTCGTCCATGTATTCGGTGTTTTCTGAGGTGTAGTCCAACATGTCGGTTAAGTCTTTGACTGTGGCCACTAAGTGGGTGGTGGCTGGGACGTAAAATTCCCCAAAATCTGCCTCAAAGGGCTGCTGAATGCTAGCCGAGGGTGGATCCTCCCTAATAGCCATCGTCTGGATTCGGTCCAGCACCTCGTTTAATAAGGCGAGGGTGGCCGGACTGGTACGCGGTGGTCGCCGAGGTCCGATCTCCGTCGTGGCAGGGCAAGGAATGATCCGGGCCCGGGCTGGATCCTGGTCTTCAAGATCCAAGTTGACCTCAAGGCCCGGGGTCGGACCGCCGTAAGAGACTGAGGACAAAACCTGGTCTTCGAACGCTGTTTCCGTATTGGGGTTCGAAGCTGAGTTTTCGAGTGGGAGTTCAGCCAGGGATGATTCCTGGCTTCTGAACGTCGACCCATCGCTGGGGCTCAAGGCCGGAGGCTTGTCATGAGGAGAGGGTTCGGCCGTGAGTGAATCTTGGCATCCGAACATTGCTTGCGCATTGAGGCCCGAAGCTGGGTCTTCGGCGGACATTGCTGGCGTGGTCGAAGGGGATTCCTGGCCTCCAGTCAGGGTGGAGCCGTCCGAGCTCGAGGGCGGCTGAAGCATTGAGGTCGATCCATAGATCGGATCGAGGAAAAGCTCCGAAGCGGGCACAGCGGGGCCCATGGGGGTACGGGGAGAGGCTGCGAATCCGGCAAGGACCAGATCGCCTCGGGCGTCCGCAACATACTCCAAGTTGCCGAATTGAATCCGGTGCTCATGGGCAAAATTGTTGATTTGGTCTAGATGACCAGTTGGGTTGGCGTGCAGCACGATGCTGCCGAACACGAAGAGTTGGCCGGGGACAAAGAGGTCCCCAGAGCTGACGCCCTCTCTAATGAACAGGCGAGCCATTGATCCTTCGACGACCCAACAGCAGAACTCTCAATGAAAGCACCAATGTTGGTGTCAAAACTGGCGGATCTCGGGTAGGGGGTCCCGAGCTATGGATCTAGGATCAATGGGGAACAAGAGACGATGAACACGGTGTTTACCCAGGTTCGGGCCCTCTCGAAGAGGTAAAACCCTACGTCCTGCTTGATTGTATTTGATGTGTATGATATGGTTACAGAGTCGATCTACCACGAGATCAGGCGAGCTAAACCCTAGGTTGATGGGGTGATGGATGTTGCTCTAGCCCTAAAGAATAAAACCCCTTGGTTTATATAGACACCAGTAGGGTTAGGGTTACATGCGATCGGTTATAATGAAGGAAAGATTACGCTAACCCTTGACTTGGAGGGCACACCACGACTTTGAAGATCTCCAATCCTGGCAAGGATCCGCACTCTAGCTTGGCCCTATAGTGACCCATCGGTCCGGCCCGTATGCAGTAGGCCGACGGCCCGAGGACCCCTTAATCCAGGACTCCCTCACCAGGAAACACATGCGCTGTGACCTCCTATTTGGGAGAGAAACTAGTCAAGCGGTACATCTTGTGGAGTCCTGCAAGGGTCACTTTTGTGGGCCGAGAATGCGCCAAGTGATGCATCCAGCAGCCACCATGTGTCGCGTGCTAGGCGCTTTCTTGGGATTTTTTATTTTTCTGTACATGTTCTCGGGTTTTAAATGGTTTTATTATGATTTTTTGTTTTCCCTAGATTTTAGAGGAAAAATATATATTCAAAAAAAAATTATTGGCGCAAAAAAAAATTGAGCTTCCACGAAAAACAGATATTTGCTTTTCATGGAGGCACACATTAACTTCCGCGAGAAGCACATCTGTGGAGGCACAAATTTGTTTCTGCGAAAAGCACACATGTGTTTTTTGGAAAAGGAAAAAACATGATTTTCTTTTGTTTCCACAAGAAGTATAGATTTGCTTCACGTGGAGGCACATATTTCCTTCCCCAAGAAGTACCACTTCTCAGAAACGGAACAAAGCACTTTTTTGTTTCCACGAGAAGTACAAATTTGCTTTTTGTAGTGGCACAGATTTGCTTCCGCGAGAAGCACCTTACTTGGTCGTTATACTTGGATTCTGCTGCTCGCTTTCCCCCAGGATTACCAGACTCAGTACTAGGTAGATAAGGCCGTATCTCACTTTGGAAAGTTGCTGATCTGGTTTAGCCCACGAGAGCCCCTATCTGGTGTTCTTGTTCAGGCATGGATTATGAGCCCGTATGTGGTGCCTAAGGATTTTGTCATGCGTCAGATGGGAGGCCAGAGACATTCCTGGATGTTCCCCTTGCTGGTGAAGACCCTCTGCCTCCTAATGGAGATGCTCATCCTCTGTTTGGGCCACATACAATTGTTGAACAGGCGTTCCAGGTCAGGTTGCAGGCGTGGCTGGTTCATTATGGAATCTTTGGCCCAGGTGGTGTTGCTGCTTCTAGTGCGAGTAATGCGCAAGTGCTGGCGCTGCATGCTCCCCCTATCCACCTTTTGTGCCCGCCAGGGGCCAGTTTAACTATTAAAGGATGGTGCCTGAGCAGGGGGTAAGGTTCTCTGACGGCCTCGTGCCTGAGTCGAATGTTACTGACAGCCCTCTTTCAGCTTATAATGACAATCTCTCTATATCTGCTTCGATGGAGGAGGAACCACTGGTTATCAGTGCCGACAATTTGGTCCAGGGAATCATTGACACACTGGATAGAGTAGCTCCCAAATTCTCAGTGACAACTTCCAACACGCTGTTTTTCAGACTCTGCAAGTTGAATCTCTGAAGATGTCCCTGGTGTTTTTCTCCTGGCTCTTTTTGCGATCAAAGACTTTTTTCGCCTAAAGCCTTCTAAGGAAGGCATGCTCTTCAAGGTTCCTTTGATCCCTGGCAAGCTGGTTAGATTCTTGGGGGTCCAATCTATGCTCAAAGCCCAAACTACCTATTTTGGGTCTGCAAAGAAAGTGGCCAGAAAGTTATGCTTTGAGGACTCACCTGGTTTTCATACCATCTAGTTGCCTACTTTTGATGGCTCTGATTCCTTTGCTGATGGTGGGACGGTTGATCATGTGGATAATACGGGCTCTCCTGACATTGTTGACACCTTTGTTGCTTTGCCTGCTCCGACTCCTACGAGCTCTATCACTGAGTCTTCTGCCAAAAGGAAAGGAAGGAAGCCAAGGGCCCCAACTCCGCTGATCACTTCTGAAGTTCGTAGAAGCAGTCGCAACAACATGTATCGGGGCTTTAAGGTGGATATGCCATCTGACTCCCGCAAGCGCAAGTCTGCTATTGCACCTGCTATTGTCATGGCCATCCCTGATCGAGCTCCTCTTACTGTTCCTGATGATGTTCCTGACCCACTTTCAGTTGCTTCTCTTCAGCAAATGGGATCTGCAGATTGTGGTATCCACTTATCTGAACTTTCTGAAGACAAGCTGCTTGCTCAAAGGGAGGGGCGCAGTCCAAGGATTGAGACCTCTCGTAATCTCCTGCATGTGTCGTTTATCATAGTTTGCTTTGCTTTACTATCAGACTATGCTTGCTTTGTTTAGATCGGAACCTATTTTGATTTCTCACTGCACGACACTCTGCATTTTAATAAATCTTTTTAGTTTATCCTCTCGTGTGCTGTTGTGGAATTTCCTTTGCTATGAATCATGCTCCTAATTCCTGGAATATTATTTGCTGGAATGTACGTGGTATTGGCTCTGACGCAAAACACTTGGCGCTTCGCTCTCATATTGATAATTCAGGATGTTCAATCATTTGTCTTCAAGAGACAAAATGCAACCACTTCGACCACTCTTACCTGCGTAAGTTTTGTCCTAGATGTTTCTATAAATTTGCGTTTGTTCCCTCGATCGGTACCTCTGGAGGTCTCCTAGTTATATGGAATAGCGCAAGGTTCTCTGGCTCAGTAATTTATTCTGCGCAATGGGCTCTAGTATTCTCGTTTAAATCAATGCAATCGTCCCACACATGGATGCTTGGAAATATTTATGGTCCGTGCACTGGGGAAGAAAGGCTGAACTTTGTTTCATGGCTATATGATTTGCAAATTGGTTTTTCGGATGACTGGGTCCTAATGGGTGATTTTAATTTCATCCGCTCACCTGAAAATAGAAATCGACCTGGGGAAGACATTTCTGACATGATCACCTTTAACGATATAATCAGATCATTAAGTTTGGTGGAGTTCCCCTTCACGGTGCCTTGTTCACGTGGAGCGATATGCAACAAGAACCCCTTTTCGAACAATTGGACTGGACCTATACTTATCCAAACACTTCGTTAAGATCGCTTGCGAGGCCAGTCTCTGATCATGTACCATGCTTATTCTCTGTGCAATCAAATTTTGCAAGGACCAAACTGTTCCGCTTTGAAAAAATTTGGGTGTCTCATCCGGGGTTTAAAGAAGTGGTCATGAAAATGTGGGCGATCCCCTCTAGAGCTACTGATCCTGCTAAAAGATTGAGTGATAAACTCAAAGCTCTTGGGCATGCTTTAAGGCAATGGAGTAAGGCCCTCTCCCGCCTTTCTTTACTGCTTGAAAATTCTGGAAAAACTCTGAAAATTTTGGACTACCTTGAAGAAAAGAGGCATTTGGCTCTCCAAGAATGGAATTTCTGGAAAATTCTAAAGGCACATATTATTCGTCTCCAAGATTATAAGCAGCAATATTGGCGGAAGAGATGTACTATACGCTATATTAAGTATGGGGACGAGTACGCTATTTTTTTTCAAAGAATGGCCACCGAAAGACACATATGTAATTCTATTGCCTTGTTGACTCTAGAAAACGGTGTGGTTTTAGATGATCATGACAGCAAAGCCGATGCTCTATTTCATGCATTCAGGGATTCAGGGTTTCATTCCCTATTGATATGAAATCCAATTTGGATGATTTTGTCTCGGGTAATCTTGATCTAGGTGGTCTCTCTGAGCCTTTCTCACACTCGGAGATTGATGAGGCTGTTAATAATTTGCCCACCGAGAAGGCCCCGGGTCCGGATGGTTTTAATGGTTGTTTCTTAAGTCTTGCTGGGACATAATCAAGTATGATTTCTATGATATGTGTCAGAAATTTTGGGGAGGTAACATTTCGTTGGACTGTCTCAATGCGTCCCTAATTACTCTTATCCCAAAGAAATCAAATCCCTTTACGGTTAATGATTTTTGTCCCATTTCGCTGCTCAATTGCTGTCTAAAACTGTTGACAAAGCTTCTAGCTGATCGTTTACAGAAAGTTATTCTAAAGATCATTCACAAGAACCAATATGGGTTTATGAAGGGCAGATCCATTCAGGACTGCCTGGCTTGGGCTTTCTAGTATATTCACCAATGCGAGCATTCTGGTAGGGAAATTGTTCTCCCTAAGCTAGACTTTGAAAAAGCTTTCGATATGGAGGAACATGAACTCATTTTTTCTATGATGGAAAAGTTGGGGTTTGATAGCAAATGGATACATTGGATCAAAATTCTGTTGGAATCTGGTCATTCCTCGGTCCTGCTTAACACCATACCTAGTAAATCCTTTCGTTGCAAAAGAGGTGTACGTCAGAGTGATCCTCTGTCGCCGTTGATGTCTGTCCTTGCGGTTGAATTACTTCAATATGTGATCAATGCCGAATTTGTTAACGGAAATTTGAGTTTGCCAATCCCGAGGCAAGGTAATTTCCCTATAATTCAATACGTGGATGACACAATTATTATTCTTCCAGCTTGTAGTGCATAGTTTTTGCATCTTAAAAGGGTTTTACAAGATTTTGCCTTATCCTCGGGACTGAAAATAAATTTTCAGAAGTCTTTATTGGTGCCCATAAATGTGAACCCGACCAAAGCGAATGATCTAGCATCTGTGTTTAGATGTGAAGTGGGAAAAATGTCGTTCACATACCTAGGTCTTCCCCTCGGCACTACCAAACCCTCAATGACAGATCTTTTGCCACTTGTGGACATAGTAGAGAGAAGGTTGTCTAGTACATGTTCACTTCTCTGCCATGCTTCCAGGATCACTTTGGTCAACTCTCTTGCAACATCTATGATTAACTATGCAATGTGCACTTTGCAGTTGAATCCAAAATTCATCCAGTATTTTGACAAGGTAAGGAGAAGATTTGTTTGGACTAAAAAATTGGATCAAGGGGAATCCTGCAAGTCTTTGGTAGCTTGGAAGAGAGTGTGTTGTCCCAAGACACATGGCGGTCTTGGTGTGATCAATCTTAAAGTTCAAAACCAGGGTCTTTTGCTCATGTTTCTTGATAACTTCTATAACAGAGCTAACCTCCTTTGGGTACATCTCATTTGGGATTCTTATTACCCGTTGTCTATCCCACATGCATCACCGATTTGTGGCTCATTTTGGTGGAAACAAATGTGCAAACTCATGCCGATTTTCAGAGGTATATCCTCCCCGGTGGTTGGTAATGGACATGACATCGCCATATGGCATGACAAGTGGCATGGAGCTCCTTTCTTTGCATGTTTTGCATGTCTCTTCTCCTACGTCATTGATGAAGATTGCTCCGTTGCAGAATTCGACGCAACCTTCTGTTGGTTCAACTTGTTTAATGTCCCCCTCTCTCCAGAAGCGTTCGCTGAGCTTCACACAGTAAGATCCCTTGAACCCGATGCGCTCAATCACACTGGTACAATTGACTCATGGACTTACGAATGGGGACAGGCTTACTCTTCCAAAAAATTCTATGAACATTGTCATAAAGATATTGTGGCCCCACCTCCGTTTGCTTGGATCTGGAAATCCAAACTTCACATGAAACTTAAAGTTTTTATGTGGTTCTTGCTGGCTGATAGATTGAGTACCCGCAACATGCTAAAACGAAGACATTTTAACATCAATGATGGCTTTCATTATGTCCTTTGTGACTCTGGCACTCAAGAAACTATTGATCATTTAATCTTCTTAAGCCCATTCGGTGTGTCATGTTGGATGAAGGTTGGCATTTCTTGGAATCTGAACCATTCTCGGATTAAAGCCATTCAAGCTGCCAGAAGAACCTTTTCTAGAGACCTCTTTTTTGAGATTGTGGGTATTGTTGCCTGGAATATTTGGAAAGAACGGAACAATTATATTTTCAGGCATATAAACCCATCTTTGCCAGCTTGAAGAGAAAGAACCAAATCAGATCTTCTCTGGTTGAAGTTCAGAGTAGACAAAGCTCATTGGGACTACATCACTTTCTTTGTGCTTTCTTTGCAATTGTTGTTTCTCCACTAATCACTTATCAGACCCACTTCTTTTAGACTAGTAACTCTTACAATAGGAAAAAACGTGATTTTTTGGCTTCCACAAAAAACACAGATTTGCTTACGCATGGAGCACAATTGGGCTTCCAGAAAAGGGAAAAATGAAGAAAAATCGTGCTTCTGACTCCGGGTTTTTTCTTCTGTTTTTTTAAAGCTTGTCGAAACGTATTAACATGCGATCTAGTCTCAAAGACCTCGACACGAGAAATCCGATGGTGAAAACGGTTCGAGAATTGGATGCACGGATCAAAAGACAAAAAGTTTTGAATAAATGAATCTAGGTAAAAGGGGAAAATCCCAAGTTGTGACAAGTGGTGCACATGCAGCGTGCTACTTGTGAGCACCTGAGAATGTGGGAGTGAGAGTTGCAAGAGCACCTCTTAACTACTGATTTCGCCTATTTGGCGAGCTAGGCGCCTGCGAACTAACCAGCGCACAATCTTCCCCTACGTACCCTTTTGGGCCGGCCCATGCGCGGGTTATTTTTTCTTATTTAAACAATTCAGGATTTTTTTTAAAATAAAATATTTGAAAATTATTAAATTTTGAAAATAATGCTCAAGAATGTTCGTTGATTAAAAATGATTGTGATATAAAAAATATATTTGCATATTAAAAATTGTTCAGGAAATCAAAAAAAAGTTCATGATGTTGGAAAAAAATGTTTGTGTATTAAAAAAATGTTCGTGAATTTGAAGAAAATGCGCATGAATTAATTTTTTTTATTAGTTATAAAAGTATTGTACAAAAAATTCAAACAATATTCGTGACAATTTTTTTAATCAACTCGAAAAAAATCTTCAATTTTAAATATATTCGTCAAAATAAAAAATGTTCGTGACACTAAACATTTGTACCTCAATTTCAAATAATATTTTCCAATTTAAAATGTTCCCCGAGTTTCAGAAAAACCTTCACAATTTATTAATAAATGTTCATGAATTTGTACGAAAGTTTTACCAATTCAAAACAGTTCATAATTTGTAACAAATACTGGCGTATTTGAAAAATGTTCATGCTTTTAATTTTTTTATCAAATACTAAAAATGTTCACGGTTTCAGAAAAACGAAAAAATGAAGGAAAATGAAAAATAAAAATTAAGGAAAAAAGCTAGCATAATAATAATATAAAAACGAAAATGTAAAAAGAACCTTCCCAAAACCAGAAAGAGCTAACGGGCCGGGCCAAATTGTACGTAATGGCAGGGGCGCTTAGGAACCAAAGATACACACTCCACGCGCTAATGGACCAACCCAATTGAGCTGTTCTGTTTATTTTTTGTTCTTTCCCCACCAGTTTGGAAAAGGTTATAGAGCCTTCTCTCGATCGTCTTTTTTCTTTTGTTCATTTTATCTTTTCCCCATGGCCTTCAGAAAATCTTTTTCTCTCTCTTTTTCAAAATTGATGTAATTTCCAAATTTATGAGCATTTTTTGTATTTTGATTTTTTTTATGATTCCTGTTTTAAAATTAATGACTACTTTTATATTTATGAAACCTTTTAAAATACGTGAGATTTTTTGTAGAAAACTTTTTAACCTGTCAGAAAAACCAAGTAGAAATGTTTTATTATGAAGCGAACCATACCCGGTAGACGTCACTAATTGTTTATTTGACTTTTGTGCATTATGATGGTGAAGGCATAAAGGCTGATAATTTTTTATCTTCGCACTAATGGATTTTTCATGTCAACTTGAAAATATTGCAGATTTCTGCAAAAAAATAAATATTTGCCATGCTACTAATTAAATGAGGCCCAAGTTTTACACCCCACGAAATGGTTAACAGTATGGGTTTCTTCCCTACACCTGCAAACAACTTATTAGAATAATTAGCATGTTATTTATAGTTTCAGGTTTGTGCCAAAAGGCAAAAATACGCTAACAACTTTTTTTTCCTAGGGACATGGCTTATATTACTCACAATATATGGTTATAGTCATTCAAGCATATCTTTTTTTTTTGTGGGTATTCAAGCATATCTTATTGACACTGCCAGTCCATGATCTAAGCCGAATAACTGTTTGAGAATCTACATAGCCATAGTTCTCCATGAGATGACTTACCTAATTTTGGCTACTAGTAATATATATGAGTAATGCTACACTCTTCATCGTTGTTCACCATTTTCTTGATTCACCGATGAAAAAACTTTCCTTAATGACCTATGTGCTACCCATTTCAATCGCAATAGCAGCTAACACCATCACAATGCTTATGCGGCAACTTACACGAAGGCATCTAGTTCGACACGTTGTTGCATGGACATTCCGCTTCGCCCAACACACCGTAGCAGGATTCCACTTCGATGTCTCTTCCACAAGAAAATTTCCTCGACGATCTTCTCCATAGGCCAAGGATAAGGAGAGAGAAAGATCAATCTCAGTGGGGACAAATGACTTAGATTTAGATTACAGATGAACGAACAAAATGCACCTCACAAGTCGTGTAAAGATTTTCACAAAGGGTTTCACTCATCGATGCAAATCGGCATCGACTATATGTGTTACAATCATGTATCGTTCAAAGACACCAACATGCACTACATTTTTGCACTTTCACCATGGCAACTTTGAGTTGTCATCCCCGCTAGATGCATATCGTAGCTCGTGAACTAGCAAAGCAGGCGAATTCCTTGACGCTCATTGTAAACAAAATGCGTGTAAAAGTCGTCCTAGATTTTAACCCAAGATTTTATTCAATGCACCGACACAAATCAATATCAGCTATTTTCTGTTACAATTGTGAACCGTTCAAGGACTCTAAATTTTGCACTTCGTCAAGGCAGCTTTACGTTGCCGTCCCCGTTAGATATGCGGTGTATCTCCTGAGCTAGAAAAGCAGGTGAATTTTGTGTCACCGGTTGTTTTCGTTGAAC
Source organism: Thinopyrum obtusiflorum (assembly GCA_036873465.1). Classification (NCBI taxonomy): domain Eukaryota; kingdom Viridiplantae; phylum Streptophyta; class Magnoliopsida; order Poales; family Poaceae; genus Thinopyrum; species Thinopyrum obtusiflorum. Next base: position 66,107 of record JAAAWM010011626.1, read on the forward strand.
AATGCGCTGAATTACCACGTTCTCTTGTCGGTGGACAATATAACTTTGTTTAATTATTAAATAAATATTGAAAAACTTTCTCTAGCTGCTAAATCTGTGGGAACACAACTTTGTCAAAAAAAAAAAGTTCAACACAACAATCTGCGGGAACATGCAATCAGCCCCTTTTGACAAATTAGGGACTTGGTGCCCTTGATTTGCTCACATTGTTCTTGTCGGCAAGAAAAAAATAGCCCACCTGAGCAGTAGCTTAACTGACCAAGGTCGGTATCCATTTCTTCTGAAAAAGTTTTTTGAAAGAAAGATTCTTCTGTAAAAGTTACAATAACCTCGCGCGTATTAGAAATGGTTTGTTAAACTGCTAATCTAATGTGGGACAATTCCAGACAAAGACCAGGTTGTAGACCGTAGATAACCCGCTCCCATAACCCGGAGAAAGGTACAAAGTTCGTTAATTCGGTTGGTCCCAACCCAGCGCAGGGCCCATCACTCACCAGGTGTCCGAACTGTCCGCCCCAGCGCGTCGCCTTCGCCGGGCCAAGTCGTCGCCAAATCAGCACAACCCCCATGCTCCGCCCCCATGGCCGGTCGCCCATGCCGCCCCCATACACTACGAACGCAGCAGGCGCACACCTACGCTACGCGCGTAGCTAGTGACGGCGAGTGCGTAGCCCGCGCGATCTACGTGCTATCCAAAATCTCATGGGCGGCACGCGCAGCCCCGTGCCTCCCATCCCCTCTCGCTGCTGAGTCGGCGCTGCTGACTCAGGGCTGAGATGCCACGAGCTTGTCTGGAATGTGCACGTACGCGTCAGGGGTCAAGGCCTCCGGCAGCATCCCGGTCGAGAGAAGTGGCCAACTTGCTCTTCGGTTCTCCGGGTAACAATGGTCAATGGCGTGCAACGCGAGCAAGTGTTGACCGAGTTGTTAAAGGAGTGAGTGATGGATCGATCCTACCTACAGACAAAAGGACTGTAGGAGCCATCGACGTGCGCGTACGGGTGGTCGGTGGCCGCGCGCGGGCAGGGCTGGACTGGAGCGTTGCTCTGTCCGGGGGCGCGCCGACCATGCCATACCATTTACCTTGGGCGCGCCCACGGGGCGGGGAGCCGGCAGCCCGGCCGGTGGCGCCGCGCTGCTGCGTCCTGACGCCGATCGCCCGATCTCCGCCCACACGGGGCTGCGGCGTGCAGGATCCAACAATGTGGGACGCCGCGCCCCCCACTCGCATGTCATGGGACGTACACCCAACCCCACGTCCGCCCATTGTACCGCAGACAGCGCCGTGTCTCATTGTCTCTGCTGAGCGAGAGCGGGACGTCGGCCCGGGGCGGGCACGCACCATGCGCAGGCAGGACCATGTTTTCCTCTCAACGCCCCGCGGCGTTGCGCGACTATAGCTAGCTAGCGAAATGTTAATGGCGATCGATCTCCTCCGAAGACTCTCCTCACCCGCCCGGATCGTGGGGGCCTGCAGGGTGGGTGCGCAAGGCCCGTGCCGACACGGTGGGCGGCGAGGAGGGGCCGTGGCGGCCGCGCTGTCGGCCGTGCTGTCGCTCGCTAGCTGCATGCATGGGAGCGAGATGGAACCCCCGGAGATAAGGTACGGCCAGCTTCTTGGACCTCCGACGATCTCGCTCCGTCTAGCTGGTCTCTGATCTCAAACTTTGTTTCTACATGGACGGACATGGGTACACGCAAGTTAAGCGCGGCGCCATGCATGCAAGAGATAACACGACGGGCCCCACTTGCAGCGTCAGGAGGTGGCAGCATTTCTCAACAAGCGCAGGGTTGCCGTGCGATCCAGCCAAAACTTTGGACCGGGCAGGAGCTCTGCCTGCCTTTTGGGATGCCGGTCCTGACAGTCTAGGGTTTAGATTGACATGGGCCATGGTCGCCGATTACCTTGTCTCGTGATTCCCGCGCGTGCTGTTTGCCCGCGATGGTATGACTAGAGATCTCTGACTGATCTGATGGACAAGATTTTGAACCGGGCAACGTGCTGTATATCTGCACCAATGAACCGGTGGCATATGCACTGCAGGGTTTCAAGTTATCGACACATGAGCAGACAGCCCGGTTGTTGGGTTGTAATCACAAGATTATTGGCACGTACGACATGGTTGACGTTTGTATCAGAAAACAGAGCAAACAGCCTCCGGTGCACTTGTGACCCATGGCCCCGATTAGATGCTGTGTTCGCAAAGTAGTTGTTTGTTGCTTTGCCCCGTGATTTTGATTAATCACGTGCTCGGTTGGTAGGATGAGCGTTCCTTCATGCTAGTGCGGTTTTTAGACGCGACGTCATAAGTTTCCAGAACTGGCCGTCAATCAATCGAATCCACTATACTAGGCCAGACAGAGCATGCTCCACGGTACTACCAAGGTACCAATCCAGTTGGACAAAATTAGTCGTGGTTTTTCATGACACAGGAAACTATTCACAGCTGTTTGCGCAACAAGTTGCATTACATACCGTAAAAGGATCCCATGTTCAAAAGAGCTACTCCTACATTCTCGGGGAAAAAAATGTTCAGAAGAGCTATCGATTACCCGCAAAAAAATAAAATAAAAAAAATCGATTGGCAGCTTCGTGCCAAAAACCTCCAACTGTAAAGCTGAGGCAACAACGCATTACACACTCCTTGACGATTATCGGTTCCATTTCGTCGGCATTGTGTGCAAGTTGCCCAACCCATCCAACTGACAAAGGAGTAGGTTTTTTCGGCCCCACGTGTCCTGTTTGTCGGACATGTGTTGCCCATAAAAGTTTGTCTCTACTAAGCATTTGTTTATAAAAAGACTTATCCAATTTCTGGAAAGGAAAAAAATGCTTGCCAAGGGGGTGGAAAACAGAGAAAATAGTGCACACAAACGATCCACAAAGTTCCTGGATCCCAATAAGTTTGCTCCGCTCGGAGAGAGGTCTAGAGACATCAACGAGTGTTGTTCGGGGCGCATCGCCGGTGGATGCAGAAAAAAGAAGATTTCTGCACTCCCACATATTTGGACGTACTTTTAATTTCTGTAATGGTGTTTTTAAGGGCATGTGCTACTAATACACGGCCTTTGCACTTTTCGCATAAAAGAAAAGGCCATTATGCCTACTTGTTAGTACGAGCTTCTCTAGCAGAACACCGAAAAAAAGTTGACCAATATGATCAATTCATCGATGACCAGCAAGTATGGTGGTTTTAATGATGACCCCGCATGTATTTTGTGTGTATCTCATAGGTAGATACAAAAAAAAAAGAACATGTGAATTGACTTGGGTCACATGTGTGGTTTTGGGTGTTTCGACTGCATCGTTTGGTGTAACTGGTTATTCGTTTCCTTGGGATCAAATTGGCTATTGTGCAGTCAAAATTGTGACAATTGTCGAGCTTCTCGATCTGTCATTATCCCTCAAAAAGTAGAAAGAGTAGCAGCTCCATTCCACCCGAAACTTTAGGAATTCCTTGATAGTTGGTGTAAATTTGTAAGCTTGGTCGGCTAATACGCTTAAAAAAAGGTTTCTCTTCTATATATTCCTTTTGTAGTCTTTCTCTTTCGATGTCGCAAAGTTGAAACTGAGAAATATATGTTAGGTTCCTGATACTTTTGAACACTTACAACAAAAACCCTCTTCTAGATGTATTTTAACAATATTTTCTGTAATATTTGTAGATACTACTTGAACTGTTCCTTTTTTATTCATGTCAGTGTTAGAGGTTAGTAAATTAGCAATATTGTCCTTGCCCATAAGACTCTAATTCTAGGTTCCTCCTAATTTTTCTATAATCAACATATTTTCTTTTTTTCCTTTACAATTGGTTACATTAGCTCTCTCAATAAATTCATAGGGGTTTTCATGTGTGATGCTTTTGCATATCTCCAATAAACTTGTATCAATATACAACATACGTCGGGTCGACGTGTCATTGGGTCAACTTTTATTTCTTTTCATTTTTCCGTCCACATTTGTCTCTTCTCCCCAATCTCTTTCTCGCGTCTTCATCTCTCTCCGGTGGGGCAGGGGTGCAGGGCAGTTGTGGTGGAGCTCGAGGCGGGTGGCAGGCGGTCAAGACTGGATGACGACCTCACGTCGGGCAGCGGCGGTGCCCGAGCTTAGTCGGGAGAGGAGCTCTGGGGCGATGCGCGCAAGTGGCCATGGGTGGTGCGAGGAGGGCGGCTTGGTGAGGGAAGCGCGGGTGGACGATGGCAGTCGCCGGAGGCGGCCTGTGGCGGCGGCATGACCGGGGAGCGAGGGTAGCGGGGACGGTGTGTGGGGCAACAAGAAGGACCCGATGTTGTTCGCGTGTGACACGTTGGTTGTCGTCGAGATGGCGGTATGATGGTTGAAGCGGGCAATCATGAGGGAGCGGTAGACATGAAATTTTCATCTGTTGGCTTCCGCCAACGTGAACAACATTATAGATGAAGATGCATCTCCCACCTTTTGTAAAGGGGAGTTGGGGTGTCTTTTGGCGATCTAAAAAAAACGGGGGGTGGGGGGGGGGGAGAGTATCAGCCGGAGCTAGTTTTTTGGTCCAACTTCCCTTATACCAGATTCTTTGGGGGAATGCTCTATGGGCATCTCCAATGCGAACCCCTACTCCGCTCTCAAATGTCTTACCACACGGTTCGTACACTAGGCCTCCATGCAGTCCTCAATTTTGGGCCGGGCATGGGCGGACGTCCGGACTCCCCCCTGTTCGGCCCCAAATCTGGGAGTTCTCCACGTCAAACTCCACTACCTAGGTCATACCCAATAAGCCCTTGGAGACCATAGTTTCCACTCAACTCAGTGAAGCTCACTGCTCCTCTTACATTAATTAATGGCCCGTCCGCCGGCATGGCGCCCGAGGACCCTACACAAGCTATTAAAAGCCGAAGAACGACCCCCAAACCCTAGTCGCACACACTTCCTTCATCTTTCCCACCCATCCGCGTCGTCACCACCTGGAGCCGAGCTCACCTTCAACCTAATGATGCCCAGACCGTACTCGCGTGTTTCCTCATATGTTGTCCATCGTCTATCATTGCCATGGTGCGGGAGCATGTCTAGTGGTACAAGAAGCTCTAGACGGAGTGGCGCGAGGAGCTCGTTGATGTTGTCCTGAACTAGTAGGTGCTTGCCATGTCGGTTCCTGACCAAGTGGGCCGAGCTGAGGACCCCCAAGATTATCAACTAGTTGGCCCCAATCGCCAGGCCTAGGAGAGCCAAGATGGAAGATTACGAACGCTTGGCGCATACTCCAAGACTTAGATATTATCTTCGTCACAATTGATGACCCGCAAGTATAGGGGATCAATCATAGTCCTTTCGATAAGTAAGAGTGTCGAACCCAACAAGGAGCAGAAGGAAATGACAAGCGGTTTTCAGCAAGGTATTTTCTACACGCACTGAAATTATCGGTAACAGATAGTTTGGTGATAAGATAATTCGTAACGGGTAACAAGTAACAAGTGTAACAAATGTGCAACAAGGTGGCCCAATCCTTTTTATAGCAAAGGATAATCCTGGACGAACTCTTATATAAAGCAAAGCGCTCCCAAGGACACATGGGAATTACTGTCAAGTTAGTTTTCATCATGCTCATATGATTCGCGTTCGTTACTTTGATAATTTGATATGTGGGTGGACCAGTGCTTGGGTTCTGTCCTTACTTGGACAAGCCTCCCACTTATGATTAAACCCTCTCGCAAGCATCCGCAACTATGAAAGAAGAATTAAGATAAATCTAACCATAGCATAAAACATGTGGATCCAAATCAGCCCCTTACGAAGCAACGCATAAACTAGGGTTTAAGCTTCTGTCACTCTAGCAACCCATCATCTACTTATTACTTCCCAATGCCTTCCCCTAGGCCCAAATCATGGTGAAGTGTCATGTAGTCGACGTTCACATAACACCACTAGAGGAAAGACAACAACATCTCATCAAAATATCGAACAAATACCAAATTCACATGATTACTTATAACAAGACTTCTCCCATGTCCCCAGGAACAAACGTAACTACTCACAAAGCATGTTCATGTTCAAGATCAGAGGGGTATTGAATATCGTTAAGGATCTGAACATACGATCTTCCACCAAATAAACCAACTAGCATCAACTACAAGGAGTAATCAACACTACTAGCAACCCACAGGTACCAATCTGAGGTTTTGGGACAAATATTGGATACAAGAGATGAACTAGGGTTTGAGAGGAGATGGTGTTGGTGAAGATTGATGTGGCTTGAAACTACGTCGGTATTTCCCCAAAGAGAAATGGATGATGTAGTACAACTACGGTAGGTATTTTCCTCAGTTATGAAACCGAGGTATCAATCCAGTAGGAGAACCAAGCAACACTATGTAAACGGTACATGCACACAAAGAACAAATTCTCGCAATCCAACGCATAAGAGGGGTTGTCAATCCCTCCTCGGTAAAAAGATAGATTGGTTTGTATGTGTTTGGATAAATAGATCTGAATAAAATGCGAAATAAAAGATGCAAATAAAAAGTGCAGCAAAGTATTTTGGGTTTTTGGAATAATAGATCTGAAAACAAATGCGATAAAAAAATAGATCGAAAAGCAATATGATAAAAGATAGACTCGGGGGCCGTAGATTTCACTAGTGGCTTCTCTCGAGAAAAATAGCACACGGTGGGTAAACAAATTACTGTTGGGCAATTGATAGAAGATCGAATAATGGGGGGGGGGGGGGGGGGGGGGGGGGGGGGGGGGGGGGGGGGGGGGGGGGGGGGGGGGGGGGGGGGGGGGGGGGGGGGGGGGGGGGGGGGGGGGGGGGGGGGGGGGGGGGGGGGGGGGGGGGGGGGGGGGGGGGGGGGGGGGGGGGGGGGGGGGGGGGGGGGGGGGGGGGGGGGGGGGGGGGGGGGGGGGGGGGGGGGGGGGGGGGGGGGGGGGGGGGGGGGGGGGGGGGGGGGGGGGGGGGGGGGGGGGGGGGGGGGGGGGGGGGGGGGGGGGGGGGGGGGGGGGGGGGGGGGGGGGGGGGGGGGGGGGGGGGGGGGGGGGGGGGGGGGGGGGGGGGGGGGGGGGGGGGGGGGGGGGGGGGGGGGGGGGGGGGGGGGGGGGGGGGGGGGGGGGGGGGGGGGGGGGGGGGGGGGGGGGGGGGGGGGGGGGGGGGGGGGGGGGGGGGGGGGGGGGGGGGGGGGGGGGGGGGGGGGGGGGGGGGGGGGGGGGGGGGGGGGGGGGGGGGGGGGGGGGGGGGGGGGGGGGGGGGGGGGGGGGGGGGGGGGGGGGGGGGGGGGGGGGGGGGGGGGGGGGGGGGGGGGGGGGGGGGGGGGGGGGGGGGGGGGGGGGGGGGGGGGGGGGGGGGGGGGGGGGGGGGGGGGGGGGGGGGGGGGGGGGGGGGGGGGGGGGGGGGGGGGGGGGGGGGGGGGGGGGGGGGGGGGGGGGGGGGGGGGGGGGGGGGGGGGGGGGGGGGGGGGGGGGGGGGGGGGGGGGGGGGGGGGGGGGGGGGGGGGGGGGGGGGGGGGGGGGGGGGGGGGGGGGGGGGGGGGGGGGGGGGGGGGGGGGGGGGGGGGGGGGGGGGGGGGGGGGGGGGGGGGGGGGGGGGGGGGGGGGGGGGGGGGGGGGGGGGGGGGGGGGGGGGGGGGGGGGGGGGGGGGGGGGGGGGGGGGGGGGGGGGGGGGGGGGGGGGGGGGGGGGGGGGGGGGGGGGGGGGGGGGGGGGGGGGGGGGGGGGGGGGGGGGGGGGGGGGGGGGGGGGGGGGGGGGGGGGGGGGGGGGGGGGGGGGGGCCAAGGCAATGATCAATATATAGGCATCACGTCCAAGATTAGTAGACCGACTCTTGCCTGCATCTCTACTACTATTACTCCACACATCGACCGCTATCCAGCATGCATCTAGTGTATTAAATTCATGGAGAAACAGAGTAATGCAATAAGAACGATGAAATGATGTAGACAAGATCTATTCATGTAGGAATAGACCCCATCTTGCTATCCTTAATAGCAATGATAAATGCGTGCCTCGGTGCCCCTCCTGTCACTGGGAGAGGACACCGCAAGATCGAACCCATCACAAAGCACCTCTTCCCATGGCAAGAAAAATCGATCTAGTTGGCCTACCTAAACCAAAGATTCAAAGAAGAAATATGAGGCTATAAATAATCATGCATATAAGTGATCAAAGAAAAATCAAACAATATTCATGGATATAGATCTGATCATAAACTCAAAGTTCATCGGATCCCAACAAACACACCGCAAAAAGGTTTACATCAAATAGATCTCCAAGAGACCATTGTATTGAGAATTAAAAAGAGAGAAGAAGCCATCTAGCTACTGCCTACGGACCTTTAGGTCTATGGTGGACTACTCACGCATCATCGAAGAGGCACCAATGAGGATGACGAACCCCTCTTCGATGGTGTTAGATTGGATCTCGTGGTTCTAAAACTTGCGATGGCTGGAATTGTGTTTCGTCGACTCCCCTAGGGTTTCTGGAATATGTGGGAATTTATAGGGCGAAGAGGCGGTGCAGGAGACCCCCGTGGGCCCTGCAACCCATCAGGGCGCGCTGGTGTCTTGTGGTCCCCACGGGCCTCCTCCCAGGTGCTTTCTTGGCCCCCAAGGTGTCTTCTGGTCCAAAAAAATCTCCAAAAAGTTTTGTTGCGTTTGGACTCCGTTTGGTACTGAAATTCTGCGCAGTAAAAAATAAACAAAAAACAACAACTCGCAGTGTGATACGTCTCCAATGTATCTATAATTTTTTATTGTTCCATACTATTATATTATCTGTTTTGGATGTTTTATATGCATTAATATGCTATTTTATATTGTTTTGGGACTAACCTATTAACCTAGAGCCCAGTGCCAGTTTCTCTTTTTCCTTGTTTTTGACTTTTACATAAAAGGAATATCAAACGGAGTCCAAATGGAATAAAACTTCACGATGATTTTCTCACCTACGTGACTTGGAGAGAGGACCAGAAGAGTCCCGAGGAGCCAACAAGCCCTCAGGGCGCGCCCCAGGGGGACGCCCCTGGCTTGTGGCCCCTCGGGAGTCCCCTAACCCTAGTTCCACTCTATAATTCTCAAATACTCCCCAAACATCAGAAGCGTCCACATAAATACTTTCCCGCTGCCGCAAGACTCTGTTCCCGTGAGATCCTATCTTGGGGCCTTTTCTGGCACCTTGCTGGAGGGGGATTCGATCACGGAGGGCCTCTACATCAACTTTGCTGCCCTTCTGATGAAGCGTGAGTAGTTTACCACAGACCTACGGGTCCATAGCTAGTAGCTAGATGGATTCTTCTCTCTCTTTGATCTTCAATACCATGTTCTCCTCGATGTTCTTGGAGTTTTATCCGATGTAATCTTATTTTGCGGGTGTGTTTGTTGAGATCCGATGAATTGTGAATTTATGATCAGATTATCTATGAATATTATTTGAGTCTTCTCTGAACTCTTTTATGCATGATTGAGATATCTTTGTATTTCTCTTCGAACTATCGGTTTCGTTTGGCCAACTAGATTGCTTTTTCTTGCAATGGGAGAGGTGCTTAGTTTTGGGTTCAATCTTGCGGTGTCCGGGGGGGGGGGGGGGGGGGGGGGGGGGGGGGGGGGGGGGGGGGGGGGGGGGGGGGGGGGGGGGGGGGGGGGGGGGGGGGGGGGGGGGGGGGGGGGGGGGGGGGGGGGGGGGGGGGGGGGGGGGGGGGGGGGGGGGGGGGGGGGGGGGGGGGGGGGGGGGGGGGGGGGGGGGGGGGGGGGGGGGGGGGGGGGGGGGGGGGGGGGGGGGGGGGGGGGGGGGGGGGGGGGGGGGGGGGGGGGGGGGGGGGGGGGGGGGGGGGGGGGGGGGGGGGGGGGGGGGGGGGGGGGGGGGGGGGGGGGGGGGGGGGGGGGGGGGGTAATTTGTTTACCCACCGTATGTTTTCTTTCAAGAGAGAAGCCTCTAGTGAAATCTATGGGCCCCAGGTCTATTTTCCACCATATATTTTTAGATCTATAAGCCAAAAAACCCAAAAATACCTTGCTGCAATTTATTTATATTTATTTTAGTTTGCTCTTTTATTTATCTTTTATACCCATCTCTATTAGATCTCACTCTTGTTCGTGACCGTGAAGGGATTGACAACCCCCTTTTTCGCGTTGTGTGCAAGTGCTTGTTAGTTTGTGGAGGTGCATAGATTGGAGACTTGCTTGTGCCTCCTACTAGATTGATACCTTGGTTCTTAACTGAGGGAAATACTTGTATCTACTTTGCTGCATCATCCTTTTCTCTTCAAGGGAAAAATCAACGCAAGCTCAAGAAGTAGCAGGAAGAATTTCTGGCGCCATTGCAGGGGAGGTTCTACATCAAGCCTACCAAGTACCCATCACAGACTCTCATCTCTTGCACTTATATTATTTACCATTTGCCTCTCGTTTTCCTCTTTCCCACTTCTAAAACATTTTCAGAAAAATACAAAAATATTTGCCTTTTTATTCGCCTTCTTTCGTTCGCCTTTTCGTTTGCTTGTGTGCTAGATCGCTTGTTTTGCTATCATGGCTAGCCCTCCTACCATTATTAGTACCCCTAAAAGTGAGGTTCTCAATTTTAAACAAAGGGAGGGAGAAAATTTAAAATATGCTTGGTATAGAATTTGCAATGCTCAAAATAGATCTACTCGTAAGCAATCTACTGCCGTTCTCCTTCGCAATTTTTATGTGGGTGTTACTACTTGGTATAGATATGTTCTAGATACCATTAATGGAGGTAATTTCTTGGGTAGCCATACTTTGGATGCTTACAATGCTATGATAGATTTGGTAGGCTCACCACCACTCATGATTAATGAAATAGTTTTAACTTTGGAACATGTGATGCAAAGGCTTGATATTATTGAGAATAAAATTTCTACCATAGAGCTTATTGAAAACTTGGATAAGAAGATCCATAATCACATTACTCAAATTGGATCAAAGGTAGGAATCACTTTAAAGAATCTAAAGGAAAAGGAACCCACAGTTAATGAGAAAATAGATCAAGGTTCTACTAGAATTGATAAGTTAGAAGATATTATTACCAACTTGGGTTCTGCTTTTGCCTCTGTTAAAACAACTCCAAATTTTCCTCCTACTAAAGCTACTAAGTTTATTTATGTTCCTACAAATAAGGGTGAATCATCTAGTAAGGGAAACAAAGATCTTAAGATGATAAGTGTCTACCCTAGCTTTATCAATATCATTAAGGAACCAATTGCTGCAAGTGAATTTCTTGATTTCTTACCTAGGAGTGTGATTATCAATAAACCCGAAGAATCTCCTAGGGGTTATAAATGTTCAATTAAAGAAATAAATACCAAAGATGACAATACCTAGATCTATGTTTTATGCCTAGCTAGGGGCGTTAAACAATAGCGCTTGTTGGGAGGCAACCCAATTTTATTTTTATGTTTTTTTGGGTTCTTTTTTTCAATAAATACACATTATTACCTCTATAGTAATTGTGTTTTGGTGTTTCAATTAGTGTTTGAGCCAAGTAAGACCTTTGAGATGGTCTATGGTGATAGTTGATTTGATCTTGCTGAAAAATAGAAACTTTTGCGCTCATTGCCAGAAATTTAGAAAATCACAGATACGTGCTTTTGATCTGAATTTTTTACACAAGATTGATACATAAATTTCCCAAAATTTCCTAATTTTTCAGAATTTTTGGAGTTACAGAAGTATACAAAATTTCCAGATTACTACAGATTATTCTGTTTTTGACAGATTCTGTTTTCTATGTGTTGTTTGCTTATTTTGATGAATCTATGGGTAGTATCGAGGACTGTGAACCATGAAGAAGTTGGAATACAGTAGATATAACACCAATATAAATTTATAATGAGTTCACAACAATACCTAAAGTGGTGATTTATTTTATTATACTAACGGATCTTATGAGTTTTCTGTTGAGCTTTGTGTTGTGAAGTTTTCAAGTTTTGGGTAAAGATTTGATGGACTATGGAATAAGGAGTGGCAATAGCCTAAGATTGGGGATGCCCAAGGCACCCCAAGGTAATATTCAAGGACAACCAAGCATCTAAGCCTAAGGATGCCCCGGATGGCATCCCCTCTTTCGTCTTCAATCCATTGGTATACTTGAGGCTATATTTTTATTCACCACATGATATGTGTTTTGCTTGGAGCGTCTTGTATGATATGAGTCTTTGCTTCTTAGTTTGCCACAATCATCCTTGCTGTACACACCTTTTGAGAGGGACACGCTTTAATTGTGAATTTATTAGAATACTCTATGTGCTTCACTTATATCTTTTGAGCTAGGCAGTTTGCTCTAGTGCTTCACTTATATCTTTTTAGAGTACGGCGGTGGCTTTATTTTATAGAAATAGTTGAACTCTCATGCTTCACTTATATTATTTTGAGAGCCCTTTAAACAGCATGGTAATTTGCTTAGGTTATGAATTTAGTCCTAATATTATGGGCATCCAAAGGGGATATAATAAAAACTTTCATATAAAGAGCATTGAATAGATCAGAAGTTTGATTCCTTGCATTTGTATTGAGATATAAAGATGGTGATATTAGAGTAATTCTAGTGAGTAATTGTGGATTGGTAGAAATACTTCTGTTAAAGTTTGTGATTCCCGTAGCATGCATGTATGGTGAACCGTTATGTGATGAAGTCGGAGCATGCTTTATTTTTTGATTGTCTTCCTTATGAGTGGCGGCCGGGGACGAGCGATGGTCTTTTCCTACCAATCTATCCCCCTAGGAGCATGTGTGTAGTACTTTTTTTTATGGCTAATAAATTTTTGCAATAAGTATGTGAGTTCTTTATAACTAATGTTGAGTCGCCATGGATTATACGCACTCTCACCCTTCCACCATTGCTAGCCTCTCTAGTACCGCGCAACTTTCGCTGGTGCATTAAACCCACCATAAACCCTTCCTCAAAACAGCCACCATACCTACCTATTATGGCATTTGCATAGCCATTTCGAGATATATTTCCATGCAACTTCCACCGTTCCATTTTATTATGACACGCACCATCATTGTCATATTGCTTTGCATGATCATGTAGTTGGCATAGTATTTGTGGATTGGCCACCGTTCATATTTTTTATACATGTCACTCTTGATCATTGCACATCCCGGTTCACCGCCGGAGGCATTCATATAGAGTCATATTTTATTCTAAGTCTCGAGTTGTAATTCTTGAGTTGTAAGTAAATAAAAGTGTGATGATCATCACTATTAGAGCATTGTCCCATGTGAGGAAAGGATGATGGAAGCTATGATTCCCTCACAAGTTGGAATGAGTCTCCGGACTTTAAAAAATAGTAAAAGAGGCCAAAGAAGCCCATGGAAAAAAAGAAAGAAAAGAAAAAATGAGAGAAAAGAAAGAAGGGACAATGGTACTATCCTTTTTCCACACTTGTTCTTTGAAGTAGCACCATGTTGTTCATAATAGAGAGTCTCCTATTTTGCCACTTTCATATACTAGTGGTAATTTTTCATTATAGAACTTGGCTTGTATATTCCAATGATGGGCTTCCTCAAATTGCCCTAGGTCTTCATGAGCAAGCAACTTGGATGCACACCCACTTAGTTTCTTTTGAGCTTTCAGACACTTATAGCTCTAGTGCATCCGTTGCATGGCATTCCCTACTCACTTGCATCGATATCAATTGATGGGCATCTCCATAGCCCATTAATTTGCCTAGTTGATGTGAGACTTTCTCCTTCTTTTTGTCTTCTCAACAACCACCATATTCTATTCCACCTATAGTGCTATATCCATGGCTCACACTCATGTATTGCGTGAAAATTGAAAAAATTTGAGAACATTAAAAGTATGAAACAATTGCTTTGCTTATCATCGGGGTTGTGCATGATGAAATACTTTGTGTGATGAAGATGGAGCATAGCCAGACTATATGATTTTGTAGGGATAACTTTCTTTGGCCATGATATTTTGAGAAGACATGATTGCCTTATTAGTATGCGTGAAGTATTACTGTTTTTATGTCAATATTAAACTATTGTTTTTAATCTTATGGATCTGAACATTCGTGCCACAATAAAGAAGATTGCATTGATAAATATGTTAGGTAGCATTCCACATCAAAAAAATTGTTTTTTTTATCATTTACCTACTCGAGGACGAGCAGGAATTAAGCTTGGGGATGCGGGGGGGGGGGGGGGGGGGGGGGGGGGGGGGGGGGGGGGGGGGGGGGGGGGGGGGGGGGGGGGGGGGGGGGGGGGGGGGGGGGGGGGGGGGGGGGGGGGGGGGGGGGGGGGGGGGGGGGGGGGGGGGGGGGGGGGGGGGGGGGGGGGGGGGGGGGGGGGGGGGGGGGGGGGGGGGGGGGGGGGGGGGGGGGGGGGGGGGGGGGGGGGGGGGGGGGGGGGGGGGGGGGGGGGGGGGGGGGGGGGGGGGGGGGGGGGGGGGGGGGGGGGGGGGGGGGGGGGGGGGGGGGGGGGGGGGGGGGGGGGGGGGGGGGGGGGGGGGGGGGGGGGGGGGGGGGGGGGGGGGGGGGGGGGGGGGGGGGGGGGGGGGGGGGGGGGGGGGGGGGGGGGGGGGGGGGGGGGGGGGGGGGGGGGGGGGGGGGGGGGGGGGGGGGGGGGGGGGGGGGGGGGGGGGGGGGGGGGGGGGGGGGGGGGGGGGGGGGGGGGGGGGGGGGGGGGGGGGGGGGGGGGGGGGGGGGGGGGGGGGGGGGGGGGGGGGGGGGGGGGGGGGGGGGGGGGGGGGGGGGGGGGGGGGGGGGGGGGGGGGGGGGGGGGGGGGGGGGGGGGGGGGGGGGGGGGGGGGGGGGGGGGGGGGGGGGGGGGGGGGGGGGGGGGGGGGGGGGGGGGGGGGGGGGGGGGGGGGGGGGGGGGGGGGGGGGGGGGGGGGGGGGGGGGGGGGGGGGGGGGGGGGGGGGGGGGGGGGGGGGGGGGGGGGGGGGGGGGGGGGGGGGGGGGGGGGGGGGGGGGGGGGGGGGGGGGGGGGGGGGGGGGGGGGGGGGGGGGGGGGGGGGGGGGGGGGGGGGGGGGGGGGGGGGGGGGGGGGGGGGGGGGGGGGGGGGGGGGGGGGGGGGGGGGGGGGGGGGGGGGGGGGGGGGGGGGGGGGGGGGGGGGGGGGGGGGGGGGGGGGGGGGGGGGGGGGGGGGGGGGGGGGGGGGGGGGGGGGGGGGGGGGGGGGGGGGGGGGGGGGGGGGGGGGGGGGGGGGGGGGGGGGGGGGGGGGGGGGGGGGGGGGGGGGGGGGGGGGGGGGGGGGGGGGGGGGGGGGGGGGGGTCGATGTGTGGAGTAATAGTAGTAGATGCAGAATCATTTCGGTCTACTTGTCATAGACGGGATGCCTATATTCATGATCATTGCCTTAGATATCGTCATAACTTTGCGCTTTTCTATCAATTGCTCAACAGTAATTTGTTTACCCACCATATGTTTTCTTCAAGAGAGAAGCCTCTAGTGAAACCTATGGCCCCGGGTCTATTTTCCATCATATATTTTCAGATCTATAAACCAAAAAATCCAAAAATACCTTGCTGCAATTTATTTATATTTATTTTAGTTTGCTCTTTTATTTATCTTTTATACCCATCACTATTAGATCACACTCTTGTTCGTGACCGTGAAGGGATTGACAACCCCTTTTTCGCGTTGTGTGCAAGTGTTTGTTAGTTTGTGCAGGTGCATAGATTGGAGACTTGGTTGTGCCTCCTACTAGATTGATACCTTGGTTCTTAACCGAGGGAAATACTTATTTCTACTTTTCTGCATCACCCTTTACTCTTCAAGGAAAAAAATCAACGCAAGCTCAAGAAGTAGCACATTGGGCACTATGTCAATAGTTAGTCCCAAAAAATGATATAAAGTTCCTATAAAATGATTGCAAAACATCCAAGAATGATACTATAACAACATGGAACAATAAAAAATTATAGATACGTTGGAGACGTATCAGCATCCCAAAGCTTAATTCCTGCTAGTCCTCGAGTAGGTAAATGATAAAAATAGAATTTTTGATGTGGAATGCTGCCTAACATGTTCATCACATACTCTTTTCTTTTGTAACATGGACATTTGGACTTTTAGATGGTTCAAAGCAATAGTCTATATTTGACATGATAAGTTCAATACTCAAGCATATCAATAAGCAACCATGTCTTTCAAAAATATCAACACTAAAGAAAGTTATCCCTAGCCCATCATGCTCAATCATTGATCCATTCATGAAACACACTCGTATATTAGCTACATCCAATGCACAAGTATGATCATAGTGCTCCCTAGTTGGTGCTTTATAAGAGAAGATGGAGACGGGGGGGGGGGGGGGGGGGGGGGGGGGGGGGGGGGGGGGGGGCCCTTCGCAGAGGGAAGTAGGGATTTGTAGAGGTGCCAGAGCTCAAAGCTTAATTTGAGAGATAATTTTTTTTGAGAGGCATGCTTTTCCCGTCAACGAAAACGACCGAGTAATTCCCAACACTTTCCATGCTAGATATATCATAGGAGGTTCCCAAACGTAAAATAAAGTTTATTCCTTTTTTCCACCATTCTTTCATACTCCACGGCTAGCCGTATCCACAGTACCGTCCATACCAACACTTTCCATGGAATTTATTATTTGACAACATAAAGTAAATTTCTTTTTCATTTCGGGACTGGGCATCCCTATTACCGCGATACTCTCGTGTAATGACAAGTGAATAAACACTCATCTTGAGAATAACACATCTAGCATGGAAAATATTGGCCACCCCCTGCCGCTTCATGAGCGGTATAGGCACACAAAAAGAAAATTCATTTTGAAAATTAGAGTTGGCACATACAAATTTGCTTAGACCGGCACGGAAATGCCGCATATAGGTAGGTATGGTGGCTCGTATGGCAAAACTTGGTTTAAAGATTTTGGATGCACAAGTAGTATTTCTACTTAGTACAAGTGGAGGCTAGCAAGGGGGGGGGGGGGGGGGGGGGGGGGGGGGGGGGGGGGGGGGGGGGGGGGGGGGGGGGGGGGGGGGGGGGGGGGGGGGGGGGGGGGGGGGGGGGGGGGGGGGGGGGGGGGGGGGGGGGGGGGGGGGGGGGGGGGGGGGGGGGGGGGGGGGGGGGGGGGGGGGGGGGGGGGGGGGGGGGGGGGGGGGGGGGGGGGGGGGGGGGGGGGGGGGGGGGGGGGGGGGGGGGGGGGGGGGGGGGGGGGGGGGGGGGGGGGGGGGGGGGGGGGGGGGGGGGTATGCTATTTTATATTATTTTTGGGACTAACCTATTAACCTAGAGCCCAGTGCAAGTTTCTGTTTTTTTTTCTTGTTTTTGAGTTTTACAGAAAAGGAATACCAAACGGAGTCCAAACAGAATAAAACTTTTGCGATGATTTTTCTTGGACCAGAAGACTTGGAGAGAGGGCCAGAAGGTTCCTGAGGAGGCCACAAGCCTGCCAAGCGCGCCCTAGGGGGCGCCCTGAGGGCTTGTGGGCTCCTCAGAGGTCTTCCAACCCTAGTCTTCGCACTATAAATTCCCAAATATTCCCCCAACACCAGAAGCGTCAACCAGAATACTTTTCTGCCATCGCAAGCCTCTATTCCCGTGAGATCCCATCTTGGGGCCTTTTCCAGCGATTTGTCGGAGGGTGATTCGATCACGGAGGGCCTCTACATCAACCTTGCTACCCTTCCAATGATGTGTGAGTAGTTTACCATAGACCTACGGGCCCATAGCTAGTAGCTAGATGGCTTCTTCTCTCTCTTTGATCTTCAATACAATGTTCTCCTCGATGTTCTTGGAGATCTATTCGATGTAATACTTTTTTGTGGTGTGTTTGTTGAGATCCGGTAAATTATGGATTTATGATCAGATTATCTGTGAATATTATTTGAGTCTTCTCTGAACCCTTTTATGCATGATTAAGATATCTTTGTATTTCTCTTTGAACTATTGGTTTGGTTTGGCCAACTAGATTGGTTTTTCTTGCAATGGGAGAGGTGCTTAGGGGGGGGGGGGGGGGGGGGGGGGGGGGGGGGGGGGGGGGGGGGGGGGGGGGGGGGGGGGGGGGGGGGGGGGGGGGGGGGGGGGGGGGGGGGGGGGGGGGGGGGGGGGGGGGGGGGGGGGGGGGGGGGGGGGGGGGGGGGGGGGGGGGGGGGGGGGGGGGGGGGGGGGGGGGGGGGGGGGGGGGGGGGGGGGGGGGGGGGGGGGGGGGGGGGGGGGGGGGGGGGGGGGGGGGGGGGGGGGGGGGGGGGGGGGGGGGGGGGGGGGGGGGGGGGGGGGGGGGGGGGGGGGGGGGGGGGGGGGGGGGGGGGGGGGGGGGGGGGGGGGGGGGGGGGGGGGGGGGGGGGGGGGGGGGGGGGGGGGGGGGGGGGGGGGGGGGGGGGGGGGGGGGGGGGGGGGGGGGGGGGGGGGGGGGGGGGGGGGGGGGGGGGGGGGGGGGGGGGGGGGGGGGGGGGGGGGGGGGGGGGGGGGGGGGGGGGGGGGGGGGGGGGGGGGGGGGGGGGGGGGGGGGGGGGGGGGGGGGGGGGGGGGGGGGGGGGTATTAGATCTCACTCTTGTTCGTGACCGTGAAGGGATTGACAACCCCTTTTTCACGTTGAGTGCAAGTGTTTGTTAGTTTGTGCAGGTGCATAGATTGGAGACTTGCTTGTGCCTCCTACTGGATTGATACATTGGTTCTTAACTGAGGGAAATACTTATCTCTACTTTGCTGCATCACACTTTCCTCTTCAAGGGAAAAATCAACGCAAGCTCAAGAAGTAGCAGGAAGAATTTCTGGCGCCGTTGTCGGGGAGGTTCTACATCAAGCCTACCAAGTACCCATCATAAACTCTCATCTCTTCCAATACATTATTTGCCATTTGCCTCTCGTTTTCCTCTCCCCACTTCTAAAATGTTTTCAGAAAAACACAAAAATATTTGCCTTTTTATTCTCCTTTCTTTCGTTTGTCTTTTCGTTTGCCTTTTGTTTGCTTGGTTGCTTGATTGATTTCTTGCCATCATGTCTGAATATGGGGAAGGTATCACTGAAAAAGATAGTAGTAATCTTGTGGGAAACTTTGATGATTTTACTAATATTGATCCTCATGAAGAACCCACTATCATGCATACTAAAAAAACTCCGCGTGGGTAGTGGTAATATTATTGGAAAAGGTGTTATCCAAGATTTCTTTACTTGTGCTGGTACGATACCCATGCTAGAAGGGTCAATCCTTAATAAAACTAATAGCCTAGCGGATGCAATATCTTTGCTTGTGATTGAACTTGAAAGACAATTTGTTCATATACATCCGTGTATACAAAGGATTTTCCTCGAATTCTCCAATTTTCATCACCCTTCCGTTAAACGTATTGCCACTATGTTCCTCGCTCATGAATTTAGATTTATTCTAAAAGAAGTGGGTGAAATATTTGCTCATTATAATATCAATGGTGGTTGTCCTCCCATAGAGGAGATCCTTTTTAATCAAGAAGAAATAATGAGATTGCAATCTCCGGATTATGCTGCTTATAACGAAAACTTAAGAAAGAAACTTCCTTTCGATGTTTTGGTTGATAAGATTTCTGAACACAATGAAAATTTTGCTATACAAAACAACGGATTTGGGTTTGTGTTAAGAGATAGATTAAGATAATTCACTCAAAGGAATGTTTATAATGAAGAAATAATTATCAAATACAAGGGGCCGAAGGAGGAACCCATTCCTCCCAAACTTGATCTTATAGATCCTTACCCTATCAAATTTAGCCCCTTTGATTATTTTTGCTTTCCACAAAGAAAGCTTGCTGCCGAGAGGAGGGAATATGAGATGAGCATGGATGATCTCCCTCACTTCTATTACAATACCTAGATCTATGTTTTATGCCTAGCTAGGGGCGTTAAACAATAGCGCTTGTTGGGAGGCAACCCAATTTTATTTTTATGTTTTTTGTTTTTAGTTTTGTTTTTTAATAAATACACATTATTACCTCTGTATTAATTGTGTTTTGGTGTTTTAATTAGTATTTGAGCCAAGTAAGACCTTTGGGATGGTCTACGGTGATAGTTGATTTGATCTTGCTGAAAAACAGAAACTTTTATGCTCATTGCCAGAAATTTAAAAAATCACAGAAAAGTGTTTTTGATCTGAATTTCTTTTAAAAAGATTGATATACAAATTTCCTAGATTTTCCTAATTTTTCAGAATTTTTGGAGTTAAAGAAATATATGAAATTTCCAGATTACTACAGACTGTTCTGTTTTTGACAGATTCTGTGGGGGGGGGGGGGGGGGGGGGGGGGGGGGGGGGGGGGGGGGGGGGGGGGGGGGGGGGGGGGGGGGGGGGGGGGGGGGGGGGGGGGGGGGGGGGGGGGGGGGGGGGGGGGGGGGGGGGGGGGGGGGGGGGGGGGGGGGGGGGGGGGGGGGGGGGGGGGGGGGGGGGGGGGGGGGGGGGGGGGGGGGGGGGGGGGGGGGGGGGGGGGGGGGGGGGGGGGGGGGGGGGGGGGGGGGGGGGGGGGGGGGGGGGGGGGGGGGGGGGGGGGGGGGGGGGGGGGGGGGGGGGGGGGGGGGGGGAAATTTATAATGAGTTCACAACAGTACCTAAAGTGGTGATTTATTTTATTATACTAACGGATCTTATGAGTTTTCTGTTGAGTTTTGTATTGTGAAGTTTTCAAGTTTTGCGTAAAGTTTGATGGATAATGGAATAAGGAGTGGAAAGAGCCTAAGCTTGGGGCTTCCCAAGGCACCCCAAGGTAATATTCAAGGACAACCAAGCAGCTAAGCTTGGGGATGCCCCGGATGGCATCCCCTCTTTTGTCTTCAATCCATCCGTAAATTTACTTGAGGCTATATTTTTATTCACCACATGGTATGTGTTTTGCTTGGAGCGTCTTGTGTGATATGATTCTTTGCTATTTAGTTTGCCACAATAATCCTTTCTGTACACACCTTTTGAGAGGGACATGCATTAATCATGAATTTATTAGAATACTCTATGTGCTTCACTTATATATTTTGAGCTAGGCAGTTTGCTCTAGTGCTTCACTTATATCTTTTTAGAGCACGGCGGTTGCTTTATTTTATAGAAATTATCGAACTCTCGTGCTTCACTTATATTATTTTGAGAGTCTTAAATAGCATGGCAATTTGCTTAGGTTGTGAATTTAGTCCAAATATGATGGGCATCCAAGAGGGGTATAATAAAAACTTTCATATAAAGAGCATTGAATAGATGAGAAGTTTAATTCCTTGCATTTGTTTTGAGATATAAAGATGGTGATATTAGAGTCATGCTAGTGATTAATTGTGGATTGTTAGAAATACTTGTGCCCCCCCCCCCCCCCCCCCCCCCCCCCCCCCCCCCCCCCCCCCCCCCCCCCCCCCCCCCCCCCCCCCCCCCCCCCCCCCCCCCCCCCCCCCCCCCCCCCCCCCCCCCCCCCCCCCCCCCCCCCCCCCCCCCCCCCCCCCCCCCCCCCCCCCCCCCCCCCCCCCCCCCCCCCCCCCCCCCCCCCCTTTCCT